>MCJB01050716.1:0-32549 GCA_002018475.1 Nicotiana obtusifolia | reverse complement strand
ATATATATATATATATATATATATATATATATATATATATATATATATATGCAAATTAAACATTGCAAATTGAAAATTGATTCACTTTCTTCTTCACAAAGTTGTTGAGCATTAAGTCTTTAATTGAGAAAATCCTGATTAAAATTTACATATTATTCAGTTGCAGCTCTATATTGTGGTTATCGTGTTGAGTTAGTTCTATATTATTCACCTAGCAAGATTTGGAGAAATTTTTTCCTCTAGATTTTTGTTTTACTCTTGGTTTGCTCATTGCTTCTCTCCTTGTCTTTCTGACTTGCTTTAGAAGAGCTCCAATTCTACTGTGCAAACATACTTGATAACAAAAGATAAAGAAGGAATAATAGAATTTCCTATCCGGATGCTTCCTCCTTCTCTAAGTTTACTCATTGTTTCTGTTTTATTTCTCTCGATTTACAACTTGCCTTGACACAATGCCAATTTTCTGAGAAATTTATAGAAAAGAAAGGGCAACTAAGTAACAACACAGGCTATTTTCTTTAGCTAATTTAACTAAAGAGAAAAGTGATGGTAGCTTTCCTACAGAACTACTCTTTGTCTGGTTGGACGAAGACATTGTTCAACACTATTATAAAAGTGGCAGACTTTTTTCCAGCTAATTTTGTGTCAAATGACTTTTTGGAGGATACCATTGTTTGAAGTTTCTTAGATATGAGAATCTCTACAATAGGTCATCATTCTGTTTTAATGTCAGTCAACGGTGCTTTTATTCACTACAAAAGAAGCTGGCTGTTATACTGATGAAATTACTCTCTTAAGCATAGTATTTCCAAATAGCCTATATGACGACTGATGAGATCAAAGAAAATGCATAGGTAGGTTTTTATATATTAAAATACATCGGATTAAGATTGAACAGAGATGTACTTGAAAAGAAGCAATGAAACTTGATCAACAGTTGCAGCGTCTAGTCCTAAGTTCCAAAAAAACATTGCAAGCTTATATTAAAAGGCAAGGAGCTTGGCTAATGGTATTCTTGCATGTTTTTAAGCCCAAGTTTTCAGCGTATTTTGATCTTAACTTATCTATTATTGCCCAAATGAGCTAATTTAGTTCTAGAAATTAGGTTAACCAAAATAAACAAAATTTTGGAGACTTTCTAGCTTCTAGTGCGCTCCACCCACTTTTTCTCCATCTCTGCAATTTCTCATATCTATGCCAACCCCCCGGAATTTGCAATCCCCATGTTATTGATCCCTAGCAGTTCACGGGGGGGCTGGTGTCTCTGGTCTGCTGGGGTTCGCAATGGGATGTTTGTGAGGTTACTGAGAGTTTGGTAGCTGGAGCAGTTGAAGACAGTGATGGAGGGCTGTAAAAGCTAGTGGAACTTTTGAATTTCTGCTTAATCTAATTGACTTTTTAACCAGAGGACTAAGTTGGTTTTTTTTTTTTCTTTTTTTTTGTTTTACTTTTCTAATAAGGTGATGGTACTTGATGAGATTTGTCTTTTCAAAGCTTTATCAACTTTGCTGTATCAGTGCTTGCTTGTGAGATGACGAATCCTCGGCTTCAAGGTTCCAAATCTTAGGTCATGTGCAGCAATTTTTGTTCATCCCATTGAATCATTTTCTCAAAGAGCTTTAACCTTTCAAAACAATCGTACTGTGATTTAGAAAGGGTCCTAGGTGTTATGAATTGCAACAACCAAAGGTGTGACTAGTAATTGCACTTTATAGAATTGATTGTGCTGTAATTGTCTTGGTTCTGTTTACTGCTTCAGTCATTGTCTATCTGACGGTTAGGTGAAAACCTCTTTCATCACTTGTTAACGCCTTAATAGTGAACGTGACAATTAGAATACAATAAAAATTGCTACGTTTGCCTTCATTTCTTTCTGTGTACCCCCGTGGAGTTACACTGCTATCTACTTTGTCTAGATGTAGAACTCCAAGATGAGCTCTGTTTGGTTGATATTTTGCTCTTCTAATTCTTTTCCCTGTATGTTGGAAAGAGAAAAAAGAAGTTATACTGGTCTGTGATGTTGCTTGGATCTTATGAAGATGCCGCCAAACACTTTTTGGAGGATCCAACACGAGTCATGCGGCATTTTTGGAGGACCCGGGCAACATAGCTGGGTTGAACTTGATCTTCTGGTCAAGTTTTGATATTTCAAACTGACTGATCTCTCATTTTTTTACAGCTTCCGGACCCTGTCGATGATATGCCAATGCTTATTACAGAGTAGATGTGATCTAGTATACATCTCGAGCCAAAAGTTGCAGCAGCCATAGATATCATTTGCTTGGTTTCTTTTGGAATCAGGGTCATCAAGACGGCATGTACTAGATGTATCATCAAGTAAATTTAGATTCCACGAATGCAATCATGTTTAATGAATTTTTCAATTATATAGTTCTGATAAATACTTATTTCTCACACCTCCTCCCCCTCCTCCTGCCTTGTTTCTGCTGCTTTCGTGCGAGGACGAAAAGAAGCAGAGCTAGACAAAGAAGAAAATGGATAAAACCCAGTGTTAATGTTGCCGCTACAATGCTAGCTAACTTCATATTTGGCAGGAGTCTGCGACTCATTGATTACTCGTGATTCAAAAGGAAGTTGATTTTATACAAACTTTATAAATAAGAAATCGATTAATATCACCATGATCCATGATTTTGCATTGATGAAAAATTTCATAATTATCTTGTAACAATTCAATCCACTAGGAATATTGCTTGCTTTAGGTCTAGGCTTACACAACTGAGGTTCCAGAATTTGAGTTGGCTTCAAATAGAAAAGGATAGTCTGATGCACTAAGCTCTTGCTATGCACGGGCTGGACCACAAGGGTCTATTGTATGCAGTATCATCTTGTATTTTTGCTTAGTGCTTTAAATATAACATTGTGCTTATTTTTTGAAAGAAACTTTGTTTTCTAGTAAATAAAATTTTGCGCAAAGTTTTCACATTAAAAAGCAATCATTCATTATGTTTTAAAATATGTTTTATGCACAAATTTTATAGTCGGTTTCTTGCACTGAAACAAACAAATCGTTCTTGCAAGTTCCTTAAAGGCAGAACCAATATGGAAACTTAAAGCTGGCTATATACCTATAATAAGAAAGTGTGCTTCTTTGTGGCTTCAAATATCCAAGAAAATGCCTTTCACGCATGAAGAAACATCGATAACTAACTTTTCTAACTTCTTTCCTCTTTGCTTTGCTTTATTCCATGAAAATCTGATGCTTTAAACAGTTAAACTCTTCACCTCTTATCTATCTTTCCTACTATATATAGCCATTGTCACTGGCTAGCAATCCATATATCAAGAAATCTTTTGCCCAAAATTTTTAGAATAATCTTCAAATGGATCATCGACAAAAGGTTTCTTCCAACTTGAAGAATTTGGAAAAAGATGGTAAGAAAAGAGAGAGAAAAGCAGCAGGGACGCGTTTCGTGGTGGAGGATGTGAACAAGTTGGCTGATGATTTTATCAAAAATTTCAGGAAGCAACTTAAGTTTGAAAGACAAGAATCATTTAAGCGTTTCCAAGAGATGATTAACAGAGGAATATAGGACTGATGTTCGTTCAATTATTTTTCATAATGTACGTTGCAATTTTATATTCTTTCTCTTATTTCAATGGATTCTCTAGTATTTTTTTTATATTTATTATATTGGTGATAAGTTCAAGGAATAAAGTTGCTAACTATTACAAATGCGAGTATATTTATGTGACACTGGGAAATGATTTCCAAGATGAGAGTTTGTGAGTTTAATACTTGTGAAAAATCTATCTATTACATAGGAAGTATACAACTTCTAGTTAGTAAAAATATTATATATGGTAACCAGAACGTAAATCCAATACTTTGCACTCTTGAATTACAGTATTTCAAACTTGTATACCAATCCTTGTCGAGAAATTTGATTGTTAATTGTTTAATAAATCGGGGCGCAAGTATTTTTTTTTTCTATGCCGTTAAGAACATCGTGCAGCATATTTTCCATGAAGAGAACTTGGAGTTAAATTCAGATTGGATATCTTAGAAGGAAATTCTTTGAATTGTAATGCAACAACCCATAACTGAAAATTTTCAAGATATACAGAACTTCAGCAAGAAAGGAGGAGGAGATCAAGATGCTGCATAACTTAGGTTAACCAACAACAAAATACCCAGTATAATCCCATATAATAGATAAGGTCCGGGAAGGGTAGTGCATATGCAGACCTTACCCCTACCCTTATAGAGGTAGAGATACTGTTTTCAATAGACCCTCGGCTCAAAACTTAGACAAACATATTTCAATAATTCCATGCAACTCCCACCCAATCTTATGAAATACGAATCTTGAAATCAAGAGAGGAGGAGAAAATAAGAAGCAAAGGTTCCAGCTATATCGCCTTCATGATCAATGACCAAACTATATTCACAAAAGGGTATCTAAGACTAGAAGCTATTGGTACAAGACTACAGGCCAAAAGGATGTACAAACATGTAGCAGTCTGATCTCTTTGAGAATGTTTCTGAAAGCCCATTTTTACCGCCAAAACTATCAGGAAGATAGCTCTGCGTTTCAACGAGTTTCTGCCAATTGATGAATGGTAAAGTACGAAAATGAAAATTACCATAGAAATTCATGCATGAGCCATTAATGAAGAATCGCAACTCCCTTCTCTTTCGAGGCTACTGTGAGCCATCCAAACAATTCCAGAAGACATCCATCTACAATTGAAGCCATGCAGTAGCGGCAGAGGACTGGAAGGAAGAAATTCTCACGAATAAGATATACAACTCAAACTTATCGTATACAACTTTTATTCACGACAAGCCTCAGCTCTTTTCCTTATAGCTCTTCACTCTATCTATTGGTGTTGAGAGGCTAAGACACTTCTAGAGAAAGGGTACCATTTTCAGGTCGCTGCCGAAGGTCATTGGGGAGTGTAAAAGAACAGAATTATTTGCTTCATAACCAACACAGGAGCATGTCGATGATGTCAAAAGTGCTTCTCGGGAAAATCTTGTTTTTGAGACCTATGTACTTGGACTCTCCGAAAATGTCGCCCGGCGCGTGTTGAATCCTCCAAAAATAATGCATGTTTGCAGGATCCGACATAGGTGCGGCAGCATTTTCGAGAGTCCATGCAATATAGCTTGAGATTAGAGAAGTTGAAGCAACTCTCAGTTTCTCGTCAAGGATGAGTGGCTAAGATGCCAATGCTCAAGCTTGTAAGACCTGACAGTGCACAATATGACTCTTCAACCCTGCTCGTCCTGCGATGCTTGACCATAAATTTGTGAACAAAGTTCTGAAGTGACCTTTGCCAGCAATGTTCTCCCAAAGATGCGGGTTAGTTTCCACTCGCTTATCAGGATTTTTCACATCAACTATGCTGATGCTCATGTTGTTACGAATTATACAAAGTTTACCGTTAAGTGGAACCAGGGCGGCAGCCTCCAAAGCACGAGAGCTTCCAAGGTGGAGCTTGCTATCAATAAACCTGATCCATGAATTCGTAGACTCATCATATACTCTAAGTTTACACCCATCAGGACAATCCAAAGCATATAGACGACCATCCATCGAGATGCTCGGGTTGCGCCAACCAGCAACCATCCTGTTGTTGACTGGGCTCCACGCATTGATATCAGGGTTATAAGCTTCACTGAGAACTTCTCTGCGGGATCCCAACCCTTTTACGAACCACTTCCCATCATATACTACCCCAATAAAGGGCACCATCGCTGTGCTCATATCAGCTATAAAACTCCAGCGCTTCCGGTTGGGGTCATAAACTTCAGCAGAACGAAGAGTCCTCTGTATTCCTTCACATTCTCCACCAGCGACATAAAGACAATTATTAATTACACAAGAGCCAAAGAAATGGCGTTTGCGGAGCATGTCTGGTGCCCTATGCCATCTATTTGTTCGAGCATTGTAAAAGATTACCCGCCGCATAGACCCCTTGATTGGATCTTTTCCTCCAATCAAATAAAGATGGCAGCCGCTAAGAACAGCGCAACCAAATCCAAGGGCTTCACTGTAATCCCCTGGAATGGGTGGAAGTGGCTGCCAAAGTTGGTAAGTTGGGTCAAATGCATGCCATGAAATCCGCCCATCACGATCTCTTTTTATAACGTACACCCACTCTTCAGCCATTCCAAGACTCTTCCTTTGAGAGTAAAAGAAGTTACCCGCAAGAAGGCGATACCACCTTTTGCAAACTAGACGGAGCTTGCTATGTTCAGCACGAGGAACACGCACTAAACAAGCAATTGCAAGATCATCAGGTAGGCCAGGCAGAAGAGGCGGCTGCACTCTTGACCTCTCCCTCCGAGAGTTTTTAGTCTTGTGTGCGTGAGAACTAATGTCTGACTGGATGCAAAGTTTTGATCCTGGGACAAATTTTCTAGCCCCTGCGACTGTCTTTAACCCTGAATCAACATTGCAATAGCATGATACAGAATCAACCTGCAATTTGTTTGCCAATAAGGAAATGAAGGTTTATTCCGTTTCTCTAACAACCAGAAAAATGTAGCATGGGAAGTGCAACTTCCTTTTCTACACTAACACCCCAACTCTAACACCCCAACACTAACACCCAAAATAACAACAACGAATTATAATCTTAGCTATTAGCACAAAAATTGAGATAGAAAAAGTTAAGGACATGTGTTTCAATCTGATTACTGAGACACTAAAAAGCCTGAGCAAGGTATATACACCAGAGTTCAAAAACTGAAGAACATAATTTTACTAGCTTAAAGCTTTTTCATGTAAGCCCTGCCAGATAATACAGCAGAACTCTTTTTTTCTGGTCTTTTTCTGTTTATTTCTTTTTTGGGTGGGGGTGTAGAGATTAGAGTCTTATTATTTGTTACTTGACAAATAGATCAACAGAGCACAAAACCGCCTTATATGCTTATAATAGCAAGGTACTAAATGATCTCCCTGACAAATGATGCAGCCAAAAGTCGGTTTTCCACATATATAACTAACTAAATAATCTCCCTCCCAACAGCCTTTGTTAACAGAGAGAGACGAAAGTCTAGTGGTCCTTAATACTCAACGTGATACCACAATGGGAAGTGGAACACTTAAAAAATCATACTTTTTGAAGCTAAGTGAGAGGAAGTCTATATTTCACTTATAGATAGTATTTTAGACAGGTAGCACCCCCAAAACAATTCATTGCAATACGACGATACCTACCCAATATGAACCATATGACTTTTGGCACCTTCAATGCATACTAGAGCTAGGTAACCTAAACTATCCACCCATGCTCTACATCTTTGAAGCTTCCAACTGTGGAAAAAGCTAACTGCCAAAAGTCAGCTCAGACATTAACCGCACTAAAAATAGCTGGTTTGATGACAAACTATGTCCTGATTAAAGGTAATTACACGTGATGTTTCCTGATCAGTAGAGAGCGTTATGTTACCCTTTATAAATCTAATATTTGTTACTCCAGCATAGCTCCAGTTTTGTGCAGGGCATCTTCATCACTGTACCAGTATGAATAAAAGGAGTGCACCTGACATAAAGGAAACTTCGATAAAGTTGCTAGATATAGCAGCTGCAGCCCTCAGAATGGTGAGCACCAATATTAGAGAGTACCTCATGTTTACCCAACACTCCTTTTTCTTCACTCAGTTGTTGGTTTTATTGCTTTTACCTCCAACTTTTCCCGGTCTCTCAGGCTTATATGTTTTCTCATCGTTAGCTTCCCTCATCTAACCATCACTTTTTGCAGCTATTTCTGATAAACGAATTACCACCTCATTCACTAAAGAGTACTCAATGTGCTACTTATCCACAATCAACCTCCCCAAAAACCATAGTACTTTTATTATCCATACACACATCAATGCGTTGTGCCCACATAAAGTAAGCTACGATTTAGTCCATCCGGAAAAATGGCCTACTCTCTGATCTCGTGTAAATGGCATTGTACTACACACCCTATGGCTTCATATACAGCAGCACTTTATGAATCCTAAGGGAAAAAAATTCAAAATGCAGACATATGAATCTAATAGATTAAGACCAAATATACTACATACATAGCATGCGATTCATTTAGATTCTCCATCAAAGTCAAGGTCAGCTAAAAGCAAGAAGTTTGAGTTAAGGAGCAAGGCTGGCTGATATCATGTGGATTTTTATTCTTAAGCATATTCATCTGTTTACTGCCAAGGATTTGATATTCTGGCAACTATCCTTGCACTCAACGATATGGCCTAGTGGTCAATGAAGTGGATGAAAATCATGAGATATAACGGTTGAAAAGCCCTCCCAGCTAGGGAAAAAGAAGTTAGGTGATTTCTTTCCATTGCCAAAGTCATGGTGGATAGAGTTACCCGATACTTGTATTGGTAGAGATAGCAAGTAGCCATTGGATTAGTCAGGGTTTGTGCAAGATGGCCGGAACACCACCATTATTAAAGAAGAACAAAAAAAATATTCTGGCAACTATCGTCGCCATACTGTGTGAAATTTTCCAAAACAATTGGCAAAACAAGAGCTGCCTAAAGTGAATAGCAAAATTCTAACCAATCTTAAATATCCTTTTTAGGCAAAAAAATCTGGACTTCATTGTCAAAATAGGTAAGAATGGAGTATTTGCAGAAAATGTAAACCCCAAAAATCAATGTTGAAAAACGACCTGCTGAATTCTAAGGAAAAATGTTGATGATTCAGCAGCAATTTTATGCTAATCAAAGGCCAAAATACCAAATTCAAACAAAGAAACTAACAGTAAAAATTAAGGCATAAAGATAATGAGCACTCACCAGTGGAGCTTGAACTCGAAAACCCCTTTGTGCATTTGAAGTCCTTTCAATTGTTTGGTCCATTTCTGTACTGAAAGTTTCATCAACAGATATTCTTGACAGGACCCAGAATCAAAAGAATCAAGATTTCACCCCTCTAAGACTCAGATCAAGACCTTTCTGATCCAAAATTCACAAATATATAATTTATCTCTCAAATTCTACTTAAAGATTGAATTAAAAAATGCAACAAACCATAGTTCAAAAGAAGACCTTTTTGGTGTCTCCTTTTTTACTTTATACACTTCAAATGCGAACAAGAAACAAATATACAAAAAGTGCTTATAACCACCCAAGGCTATAGTGGTCAAGTGGGGACAGAATAATGAGGTTTTTTTTGTAGAGACGAAAAATATTTTTTTTTAAAATCATGTTATAAATTTGAACCACAGCAACTGCAGAAGGTGAGCAGTATCTTTCACTCTCTCTCTCTCTCTAATTAAACACTACCTTTCTTATTATGAGCAAACATAAACTGAAGATTACAGCTAGACGAATTGTCTTTTACCTACTTAAATTTTCTTTGCAGATTTTGGTATCAGTTACATTATTGTAGTAATTATCGATAATTTGAGACAATTATTCAGTTCTTGCCAAAGGACAAAAAGTTTACCAGACTTTTTTAGTGGTAGCATTTAATTTATTGGGTCAAATCCAAACCGTTCTGTCTTAGTTTTTGTGTGTGTGAAAGAGAAAGACATGCCAGTTTGTGGCGCGGAAGCCGGGGATGTTACAGTTAAGAAAATGACACTCGTAGGAATATACCTTTCACCAACCCTAATATATTATTCCATCTGTCTTAATTATGTGGTATGTTTTGTTTTTCCAAAGTCAGTTTGATTAATTTTTATAGTTAAATTCGATTAGATCCATTTAATATTTAAATTTTAAATTTAAATAATTAAAAATTATACGAAAAGTATTATATATTATAATTTTTTTCAAGTCAAATATAGGGAAAAAGATATATTTTAAAAAATTGGTCAAAGTTTGCACACTCGAATATCTAAATGTAATAAGTATTACATAAATTGAGACGGAAAGAGTAATAAAATTCTTTTAAAACTTTGATTTGTTTAAAGTCTTCTGCATGGCGATTTCCTTTTGAGTTAAGTAATTTGTTGTACCTGAAGCGTTTTCTTAAGGAAGAACATCAACGTTGTCCTTGTATTATCTAATATAAGATATTTTAAGATTAGTTAGGTTTTTTGTCCAATGTGCAATTAGAAAAAGAAATCATGTTTGCCCTCGACTCCTAACATAGCTTCTAATAAACATATTTTCCCTTATCCTCTATTGAAGAAAAATGACTTCCTTATCAAGAGGAAGGAAAATATTATTCAACTCTCTTTCAACATTCTCCATCCTTATTGGAGCCCTCCAACCCACACCCTTGCCACCTCGGGCCCTCAGACCTCGACCTACTACCTTGCACCCCGACCTCACCTAGCTCACCCAACACCCCTCGCCCACCTTCCAACCACATGCCCCGGCCCGCCTCCCTTTCCCTAGCAAACCTCCCACTACCAACCCACTCTCACCCCCTCCCCTCCCCCAACTCATCCCACCCCTCCCTTCGCCCCCGGCCTACCAACTCTCAAAAACCCACCCCACTCGACCCGAACTTTGCGATCCGAAACACAGAGGTTGAAGTTTGGGGTCGATGATCGTGGTCGGGGTCGGGGTCGGGGTTCAGTCGAGTTCAGGGTGGAGGCGGGAGTAGGGATCGGGATCAAGGTTCTGTAACGATCCGACCGGTCGTTTTGAGCATTTGCACTTCGCTCGATGGTTGAGGGCATGAGTAGCTCCGTATAATGTATCACAACTTATGTGTATCGTCGGTTTCTATCTTCGGATGATCTGGAATTAGTTTGGAAGAATGAATTGCATTGTGAAACTTTAAGTTAGAAGAGTTGACCAAGTTTGACTCTAATGTGTTTGACCCCAGGTCGGAGTTTTGATGGTTCCTTTAGGTTCGGATGGTGATTTCGAACTTAGGCGTATGCCCGAATTTATATTTGGATATTTCTAGAAGGTTTCGGCACTATTTGGCGAAAGTTGGGAATTTGAAGGTTTGAAATGTTCATAAGGTTGATCGGGAGTTGACCTTGTTGATATCGGGTTCGGATTTTGATTCCGGGAGTTGGTATAGCTCCGTTGTGCCATTTAGAACTTGCATGCAAAATTTGACGTTATTCCGGGTTGATTTGACATGATTCGGCGCTAGTTGTAGAAGTGAAAAGTTCATAAGTTTATTAAGTTCGATTCGAGGTGCGATTCATAGTTTTGATGTTGTTTGATGTGCTTTGAGGCTTCGAAAAAGTTCGCATTATATTATGGAACTTGTTGGTAGGTTTTGATGGGGTCCCGAGGGCCTCGGATGGGCTTCGGGCCATTTCCTCCTATTTTGGATTGTTGATATAATATCTTGTGCTTTCTTAATCGCGATCGAGAGTAGATTGTCGCATCCGCGTAAGGTAATTGGAAGGAAGGCAATATTTATTCTTCGCGTTCGCAAATATGTGAATGCGTTCGCGGGGCTTGAGAAGTTAGCTCTACGCGGTTGCCAAAGAGGAACCGCGTTCGCATAGTGGGTGAGACGGACTGGGCACAGTTGTTTTAGCTTTTGTGTTCGCGTGGTCGAGGACGCGCTCGCGTAGGTACAATGTGGTAAATCATCGCTTTCGCGGTTAGAGTGTCGTGTTCACGTACAGTCATTTAGCATCTTATAGTTTTGTGCTTCGCGATCGCGAAGCATGTTCTGCAATCGCGTAAAAAGGATACCTGGGCAGAATAAAGTACTCTATTTCGAGACCTTTTGATATTTTATCACTTTTGAGTTAGAGAGATCGGATTTGGGCGACTGTAGAGGGAATTTTCACATGCTGGTTTGGGGTAAGTGTTTGTTATCCAAAATTGATTATATTTTATGATTCCATTTTTATCATTAAATTAGTGAATTGAACGAAAGAAAACTGAATTTTTTTGTAAAATCTTTCAAAATGTAAAATGAGGATTTGAAGGGCGATTTGATATCTGAATTTGATAATTTTGGTATGGTTGGACTCGTATCAGAGTGGGTGTTTGGATTTTTATTAATTTTGTCGGGTTTCGATGTACGGGCCTGGGATTGACTTTTTGGGTTGGCTTTTTAGTTTTCTTTAAAGATCGAAACTTTATTATTAAGAATTATTTCCTAAGGTTTTTTATTTATGATATGAAGTTATTTTGGCTAGATTTGAGCCATCCGGAGGTTATTTCACACGAGAAAGTCATTTTAGAGTATCGGTTTAGCTCCTTCGAGGTAAGTGTCTTGTCTAACTTTGTATGGGGGAACTATCCCTTAGGATTCGAGTTGATTGTGCTATTTGTGTTATGTGAAAGCCGTGTACGCAAGGTGACGAGTGGGTACACGGTCTATAAGTGGTATTTGACCGATTTAGGTTATCTAGACTCTTTACATGCCTTTAATTGAATTGTCATGACATATTATGTCTTTCATTGTTAATCTACTCTTACATGCTTTATTTGAAATTGTTAGCACTTGTTGTACCTTTTACTTGTTATTTTGCCCTTACATGCTTTAGTTGAAGTTATTGTCTTGTTCCCTTTTAAGTGTTGAGTCCACTTGTCTTAACTGTTTTACTTGCACACCTTAGTTGTCACGTGCTTTACTTGTCCTGTCATTTTTTTGTAATATTTTTGCATTCCTTTGATTATTACGTGGATTACGTGGTTCCTTTATTGCCGTATAATCTTACCTTTTAATTGTAAAAATTCTTGTGACTTTAGTTATTGGATTGCTGTTATTAATTAAATTGCTTGTGGATCAGGTTGCGCACACTACAGGTGAAATAAGGGAGGATTGTGATATAATGATATGGTGGGATCGGGTTGCACACCGCAACAGGTGAAATAAGGGAGGATTGTGATATGATAATATGGTGGGATCGGATTGCACGCAGCAACGGGTGGAACAAGGGAGGATTATATGATATGGTGAAATAAAGGAGGGTTTGATATTGATATGGTGGAATCGGGTTGCGCGTCGCAACGGATTTTATATATTATTCTTGATATTAATATGGTGAAATCACGGAGGATTGTGTTTGTACGGTGGGATCAGGTTGCGCGCCGCAATGGATTGTGTGTGTTGTATTCATTGTTGTAATGTGTTAGCTTTCGGTATTTATCATATAAGGTTCTGAGGATTGATATTTTTGGTTTTACTGATTTTCGAGGATTGAGTTGTTTTCATTAGTTTATTGTTTTGCCAACATTTCCTGTTTTTCCTTTCCCATTACTATTATTTTGGTGAATTGGTTTTCAAAATGAATTTACTACGTTGAGTCATTATCTCATACTCTGTTGAGTTATTATTAACATAACAGTTTTAAGTAAAATGACTTTTAACATGCTTACCTTACGTGACTCTTAAGTTAAAACTCGTCTCATTCGGTACTTTACTATTCTTTATAGTTGTCATATTTCACTTTAATAGATTTCTCAACTTAAATTTCTTACCCTAGCTGATGTTTTTACTTTGCTTAAAAATTATTATTATACTTTAATTTAACATATTCTCTTTATAATTCGGTAGCTTATCTGATATTTTATTTTATTTAAAATGTTATTTTCTTCACCCAAATGGTTTCTAAAATAAACTCATTTTCTCACCTGATTTCCCTACTTTGTTCAGAGTTGTTATTATGCCTTACCGTATACAAATAAATCTCTTGAACATTTTAATTTTGACACGGATACAATGTACATGGTGGCACGTGGGTTTTGCCGTACGAAAGTAATTTAGAAAAAAATGGGCACAAGGTGCCATATGTGTAAGATTTGAAAGTTAAGACTTATGATTTGAGATTATAAGGAGTGGTGCCTCGGGTAATTCTTGTTATAGATTGTGCATTTGGAAGAATTTGATTGATTGAGTCGTCATCCGTTTCTTTATTACCGTCTATTTCTTGTTGTTATTCGTGTTTCTATTATTTTCGCTGTTGATTGTAAAATTGTGATCCTGCGACTGTTAGTCCTACATTAACGTTCTTTCCATTGTTAGCTTTAAGTTATACCCTGCACAGGTTTACATGTCCGGTAGGTGTCTTGACCTGGTCTAGTCATTACTCTACCGAGGTTAGGCTTGATACTTACTGTGTACCGCTGTGGTGTACTCATGCTATGCTTCTGCACATTTTTGTGCAGATCCAGGTACTTATGATCGAGTTGGTCTGAGACTTATGTCTGCGCGGTTGGAGACTTCAAGGTATACATGTTTTGACGTTCGCAGGCTCCGAAGTCACCTTCTGTTGTATTTTATTCCACTGTTTTCTATTATTCCAGGACAATGATGTATTGTTATTTCTAGTGGCTCTTAGAAAAGCTTATGACTTGTACTACCGGTTTTGGAATATTGCATCATGTTGAGATTATTGGCTTATTATAGAAACTTCAGTTTCATGCTTATTAGTTATTTGGTTAGAGATCTATTATTAATTCAGCAAGTCTTAAACTTACCTAGTCTTAGAGACTAGATGCCATCACGATATCCTACGGAGGAAAATTGAGATCGTGACAGGTTTGGCATCAGGTGTCAAGGTCTAGTGTATGAGATTATAGTATTTTGCTTAAATTCTTTAAAATACTCATAGGATAATACTTTCTCCTTACTAACCAAACACCATAAAATTAGTAAAAAGCTACTTATTTTCCATCATGCCCAGTACACCCTCAGTGGCGACTCTAAAGTGTTACAGTATATTTTATTTTATATCAATGTTCATAAATTACGATAGTTTTCTTTACTGATTGATTATTATATTTGTTTCAAGTCTTTAATTTTAGTTTTATCCTTTTTATATAAGAGTTAAGTTATATATTCAACAACATAATGAATTTCTTTTACAATGTTATCTCAAATTGCATGAACACAAAAGTATTCATGCAGCGGTTTTCTTTTAGTGTAATTCGACATATTTTTTAGGTTATTTTAATTTATTTTAGATATTCACCAATATGTGCTAATGAACTACAATTATCGTTTAAATTGATCATAAGTAGTATATATTTTTGACACCGTTAATGCTCAAAACTTAAGCTATTACGTTATGTACGTTTATTTTTTTTTTTTTCTTGTTTTTGATGATAACCAAATCAAAATTTGTGGACCTCAATATCCGATAGAGCACCACTTTATGTTTTGTGCTATTCTTCTTCTTTATTGAAATTCGCTTATTTTTGTCTTAAACGATTAATTTATTATTTAGAAAGTAAATTTATTGTTAGTGTAAATATTTTATAAAATAAATTTAAGGGGCTTTCGATGTAATTTCGCCTCAGGCCACAAGATCTATTGAGCCGCCATGTACACCCTAAATTATAATCAAATCTGAAGGGTAGATGTGACCTTTTATTCTCAAGTAATTTGGACACAGAGCGTTTTTATTGATAAGGGAAATACGAAATGTTTGCTAAAGATATTAATATGAATAAACGAAAAATATAACTTATGACAAAATTTAGCAATTTTGAATATTATCGGGCCTAATTTGGACATTTTTTCATTTTTAAAAAGCATTAATAGATTATTGAGATTTCATAAACATGTAAAGTATAAAAAATCAAGAGATATATGATCGAATTAAAATATTACTAATAATATTTTATTTTATTTTTGGTTTAAACTCATGTATAACAGTAAGACGTGAGGGGAAAGTGAAGTTAGCTAGCTTTTCTGTGTGAAGGGAAAAGACATCATTTTAAAGTGCTTCAAAAAGGAAAGACATTAGAATCATATATAGAAAGGTATAAAAAGCAAGGGAGAGCGGAGAAGAGAGCGAGTACTAGGAAAATTGTTACTCGCCTCAAATTAGTTTGATCGGGAAAGTTGAATTAACTATTTTTAACTAATAATCATCAATTAATTTATTTTTGAGATATAACTTAACATTACACAAAAACTACTTACGTCAAGTTTAAATTCAAATATTTTATTATATAATAAAATATTTAACCTAAATTCACCAAGGAAATATTTAACTAACTTATGACTACAAGTCAGTAAATAATTATTTTGATATGAAACGTTATGCGTTGAATGACAATGGAAAGTATCAGAAATTCATTGTGATCATATAAATTTGTGGAAGCAATGTTAAAGTCACACCAAAGTTTTTAAGTTAAAAATTCACACATTTCTAACTTTCAAAGTCATCCACAATATTAGGGAATTAATTTTCAAAAATTCCGCTTGACTAAATTGCTTAATTTTTAAATATTCTGCTTGAGTGTATTTCGAATCATATCATTTGGTATTTGAGCTATTTTGATCATATCACGTCGGTCTATGTCCACTTGGTCTATGCAGCTAACTGGGTAACATTATTACTTCTCTAAGTCCATGAGCTAGAAGTTCGACTCTTTAGATTGTAAAAATATTCCATATAGAAAGTTGATTTTTTATTTTTCTTAAGTCTAAAAGAGAATGTATTCGTGCTTTTTATCACATCAGTGTCCAATGAGTAATAATTATCAAACAGCTAAGTTAAAGGGATAATTAAGACTATAAATAATTTATGAGTGCTACTAATAATTCTTGCAAAATTTAGTGGAGTTTCAGTATTCCGCCTTAATTGTTAGAATAAAGTGACTATTATATTATTATATCATATCTACAGGAAGATTTTTTTTGTTCAAATTAGAGTTTAGGTGTGTATATATATATCTATATATATATATATATATATATATATATATTGATGAAAAAACAATTACAGTTGAAAAATAAAATGAAGAAAATAAAATATCTTCAGAATGAGGTACGAATATATCGATGTCTTTAAGAAAATTCAAGTCCATTCCAGCAAAGTCTTCACATCAAAATAGTATGGACTAGCCAGTTTTCGGACTGGTAATTGAAAAATAGCCTGTGTTTGCAAAGTCATTGAGAAATAGTTACTATTTTGCTCTAACACGAAAAGTTCCAGCATAATATATTGGAGATTGGAGCATCTGCGTATGAACTTCCAGCATATTATGTTGGAACTCCAGTACATGGAAAGTTCCAGCATAATATACTAGAGATTAGAGCACATGTGTATGGACTTCCAGCATATTATGTTGGAACTCCAACACATTATGAAATTCCAGCATAAAGTTCATATGTAAAATATTCGAACTCCAGCATATTATGCTGGAATATTTTTCGGATTTTGAACAGTATTTTGTTTAGATTTATCTTTTACGTGAAAAGTGGCGAAACTTCGATTACTTTTGAAACTGTGGCTATTTTCAATTATCACTTGTAAATCTGGCTATATTTGAATTTCTCCCGGTCTTCATTGGTCCAGCAGTAATCCTCTTGACTTGTCTCCCCCAGGATACAACTGCTCGATCACGTCAACAAACTATGGACAAGTTGTTGAGTCCAAAACTCTACCAACTTAAATACCTTCCTTCAACAAAAGTAAAACTTTCTTCTTCTTTTTTCACAACTTTAACCTCACTTTTTTAAGCACTGTACAATTTTTTTTTATAGAATTTTCTCAACATAATATGACAGGTCAAGAAAACTTGTATCACATGTTTTAATAATTTTTCATTTCAAGAATAAAATTAGCCTCACACATATCTTTCATATCACAATGCTACTAGGCATACTTTTGGTTTCTCCAATGACATTCATGTTAGCGCCAAAAATTAATAAATCATCAACATAAAGGCAAATAATAACATGCGAGTTATTCCAAGACTTATGATAGATGCATTTATCGCGCTTTTTGATTTAATCAACTTTCGCTCGTGCATAAATATTCAAATTTTTCATGCAAGATTTTTTTCTTTCTTTCACCCCCACTATTTCTAATTTATAATCATAAAAATATAATCATATAGTCAAGAAATATAAGGTAAAATTTTTTTACCTTTCCTCCGCTTGAGTTAAGCAAATAGAAATCTTTTTACCTTTCCATCTCATAAAGAGAGTGAACTTTTACCTTGATATCCGCTATTTTTTCAACTGCATATACAATTGAATCTCCTTACAAATTGTTGAACGTGGCTGGCTGTTACAAAAATTTAACTTTAGGAGTCGTTTGGTATATAGGATAGGAATAATAATCCCCGGATAAAATTTGAGATTAATTTTATCCATGTTAGATTAGGGGTATTAGCTAATTTTGGGATAAATTTTACACTAAAATGGTGGGATTAGTTATCTCATATAGAAAGTGGAATAACTAATCCCATGGGATATCCCACCATTATATCCAACGACCCCTTAGTGGTAGATTATGTCATTAGTGGTTTCGTGAGTTACACCAAAAATAATGATCACTTTCTTACTAATTTATAGCCACTACCTCACAAGAAATAATGCACTTTAATATTATAATTTTAATATTAAAAGACAGTAACACCAACAATATATATCATCCAGAAAAAACCATAAATAATATCAACAAAGAAATTATCTGCATTGATGCACACAACCAGCAATGTAAATTTCCCATGGGTTAGTAATAAAGTTTATGTAAAAGATATGTCGCGTCTATTCACGTGAATTTGTCACATTGGTGCATACAACCTGGGATGAGTCAGTATTTTTCATCGTCAAGCAAAACACATAATAATCAAAACAATGTCATGAACGACATTTCAACCCATATGTCAAAATACCAACTAAAACAGTGATCCCAAGATTTGGACTAATGTGAACATGGAACTAACTCTAGGAATATACTCACATCAAAATAGAAATAAACCAATGAAAGAGTCGCCCGCATGGTGGACCAACATTCTGAGTTATGGCCTTAAGCACTCATTACTCTTAGAAACAAACACTATTACGCATATATAGAAAAACTCGTAATTCTAAAGAATGTATTAAATAAGCATCCAATCTCAGTAGTAAGTTTAAATTAAAAATAATTAAGCACCAATAATTTAAAAATCTTGAATCTATCATTGGTCACCACAAAGCAATATGAGCTAAACCAAGAATCTTCTTCTGCACCAGCATAGGTCTCAGCTGTCTTGCCAACACCTGTGTAGTGAAAAAATACTAATGATTCGTCTCAATTTATGTGACAGTGTTTGACTCAGCATAGAGTTTAAAAAAGATTTTTTAAATTTTTGGTCTAAAATAAATCATAATATTTTTTTGCATATAAACCATCTCATTGAGGATAATAAGACGTTTAAAGTTAAATTGTTTTTAAATAAGAAAGCATGATATTCTTTTTTGGATAGATTAAAAAGAAAAGTATGACACATAAACTGGGACTGAGGAAGTAGTTGATGTTATTCCTTCTCAAGTTCTGTGATAGAATGATTCTCTGGGAAAACAAATGCTCGCCACCACATCTTATGAGATGTGGCAGCGAACATTTGTTTTGCTTGCATGGTTTCCTCTGCAATAAATTCAAGTAGACAGAGTTAGTGGTAGTTTTGCACCATAGTTGACTAGAGTCGGACCTATGTTATAGATTATGGAGTCACCGGCACCCGTAAAGTTCGGTAAAAATTTTATGTATATATTTATGTCTTTAAAAAATAGTGATATATTAGTACTGTCTCTCTATATACAAAACAAATTTTGGTTAAATGTAAATGTACACCCACTATCTTTAAATCCTGAGTCCGTCTGGACCACAAAATTCCTAGGAGCTGGGCAGATCAATAAATGAACCTGTTATGTGTATTATATTGTTAAGGTCTGTCTCATTGGCTTTCTCTACAACTATCTCTTCACGTAGCTTTGCCATTTTTTCTCTTTTCCTTACCTGAGATTTCATTGGTAACATTAAGATTGAGTTTCTATGAATTGTACTCCGACAACTTATACATTAATGATAAAATGCAATGAATTAGGAATAGAGTGGCAAAACTGATGCAAACAGACATAAATATCGACGGAATTTGGGGAGTAAATTTATCCACGGCCAGAAGAAAATGCATAGGAGTTGTTAAAAGGTTCTATGTGCATCCGGTAGAACTAGACGATCTCGCTTTCGGCATAGCCAATTCAAAAAGGGAAGTGCAGCCTAGCTCACCCGGCTCAACAATAGAAATTCCTGCAGTTCAGCCACTCGCGGCTAATTCAATTCACTCTTCTTGAAGCTCTTGTGAAATGGTCTCTGTCCTTCGCTTTCCCTTCCATTCTTATGGTAACTAGGCCTGATAGCATCTTTGCTAGTCTTGACGGACTAGGAGCTCTACTAGCCTTGACCGTGGGAAATTGCCATCCAATTTTGTGTTCATTACACAAAAGTCATTATTCTTTCTTTTGTCACACAAAAGTCATTTTATTTTGTTCCAGTTATCACAAAAATCATTCTGGCCGAATTTTATAAAACTCTCACCTGAAAAGTGACGTGGCAGCCTTAATTAGTGTTTTGTATTGATTAAGCAATTTAAATATATTAACTCATGTCTTGACCTATAAATACCTGAACCAATTGCCCGAATGGAGCTCCTTTTTCTCCATACTCTGCGCCTGTTGTATGTCTGACCCATTCATACTGTAACTTAAGCAAATTTCCAGTTCATTTAATGAAACTGATTAAAATGCAAAAATAGTATACCTTAAACTGTAAATAAAAAAGGACCAAATAATTAAAGTGATACAATTTCATAACATTGCATTCTAATATATGTCAAAATGTTGGCTATTAAGCAAGACCAACCCAAACAAAATACTGCTTAATACGCCAAGCCAAGCAGTTTTGACTAGTAAGCAAGACCAACCCAAAAAAATACTGCTTAATAAGCTAACACAAACACTTTGAATGAATCTCATAGTTGGAAATCACAAAATGCACATTCCGTGCCATTCAAACTGTAAATTTAATACAAAAACACTCCTTAATAATTTTCAACTTCCTAGAGAATCTAGACTTGCACCGGGCTGCCCTTTTGCTTAGAGACCCTAGACTTCTTTCTAATCTTGGTGGTAATGTGCGACGATGATGGGAACAAAGAGCTCTCAGAGACGTCCATATTTTTCAAAGAATGTTCTTTGTTTGAACACATTGAGTCCTAAGCGAGGAAGTAACGAAGAGAGAGAATTGGGAGAATCAAATTTTAAGGGGAATGGGTGGGTCAAATTTTATTTTATAGTCAATATTCAGTCGGGTATAAATAATGTGGGTATAATGGGTCTAGTACATTAATCATATTTAATTAAGTAACTACACTAATTAAGGCTGCCACGTCATTATTCAGGTGGGAGTTTTCAAAATCCGGCCAAAATGATTTTTGTGATAACATGAGCAAAGTAAAATGATTTTTGTGCGACAAAACAAAGAATAATGACTTTTGTGTAATGAATTCAAAAGTTGAATGACCATCCCTAAAATTTACTCGAATTTGGAAAACTATGTCTCAGGACACATTAATCAAAAACCAATATGTCTTCTACATTTTAACAATAAACATAAGGTCATTATTAGCTTATATTTGGAATAAGAATGCAGCAGTCCCACAAACGGTATTATAAGGAGTGCTGATGGGCTGCCCTGCCCCATACCCCTTGAAACAAGAAAAGATTACTGAGCAAAAGCCAAGCACTACTTTCTGAATAACAAAGCAGACGAAGCTCCGCATTATGTTGTGATATTAATCCAGTACTAGTTTTCTAATGGTTTCCTCCGCGTGCAGGTAAATACATTCTGTTGTTATTTTAGTGGAAGCAAATAAAGTTGCTCACAATCTTAATGCACACAACCACTCTGTCTAACAGTCTAAGAAAGATGTTATACAACTCCAACTCACTCCTTGGCAACAGGGTGAGGTTTACTGAATCTAGATAAATGGTCATACCCATAATTCGGAGCTAGAAAATCCAAGAAGAATATTAGCATCATAGAGTAGAAAAAGATCATCACTCAATCACACGGCTCGGGCAAAATAAATAAAGGTCACTTCATATTCAAAATATACAGTACTTAAGGTTACTAGTCCCAAAGAATTGCTGAGGAAACTAAACTTTCGACGTGCAAAAGTGAAACTCCGTGAATTCCTTTCACCGGAGCTTCGTGCAGGCAATACTCCGTGACTTCTATCTTTCCGCACATTGTACTCGATCAAACGATAACCATATAGTATATTGCCGTTTGGCTAGAGAAATATATATGAAGTCACCTAAAGTTGGAATCTTCATGATGTTCGAATTGCAGAATTCCATAAGATCATATTGATCTCAATTTTCATAAGCACCAAACCATTGCATGAATGCACCTCAAAATCAGAAAAAGGACTATGGCAGAGCTCGGTTCACCAACATAACTTCGGAATCAACACCGAGTAATGCTTCATGAATTTGGATATTAGCATTTGACGTGAAGGTATTTCTACAAGAAACAAAGAGAAGCTTTTGACGACTTATATTGGTAGACGATTCATGTAAATGCAACTTGATGAAGTTAAGGTTATTGATGGAGAAACGCCATCATTTGCAGATACATTTGAACCGTAAAAGAGATGTGACAGGTAGCTTTATCAGGATGGAGTTAACGATACCATCAGGCAAACTGGAAATTATTAAGCGATCAGTGTTGAGTTTCCCTGCTTACTTATGCCTCAATTCCCTACCAACTTGACTTTATTTATCAAAAAAAAAAAGTGTTAATTTCAGAGATCTCCCCTCAATTTTGGTTTTGCATTTCTTTGTGATTTTCAATACTACACTTACCTCTTTTATTTTGATTTTTTTACAATTCTTAACATATTTATTAATATAAAAATTATAATATGATGAACTTATATATGCCTCAATTCCGCTGCCAGCTTGTTCTTTACTTATTAAAAGAAAAATAAAGGTGAATTTCAGACACCTCCCTTCACTTTTGTTTTTGTAACACTAACCTTCCTTGTGATTTACAATATTACTCTTACCTTCCTTATTTTGAGTTTGTTGTAACAATTCTTAACATATATATTATTAATATAAAAATTATAATATGATGAATTTACCCTTTCTAATATACTCTTTTGTTTATTAAGTTTGCAACTTTCTTTTCTAAAAATTCTATAGAAAAAGAACGTAATACATGGGCTAGATAAACACCCTCTTTCTCTATCAATACCTTTATGACTTAAATACTTGAGCTTTTATGGATTTCTTGATAAATTTCAAGAATGTGAATTCTTCTTTTATCTTTTTTAAGGTCCAACTCATATAGTAATAAAAACCAACTATAGAAATATGGGTGATATTTGCTTTATCCGTTCTTCAACATCATTAATTTCTTTTTGCGAAACTTAAAATATGAAAAGAGAAATACGGTAGAAAAGAAAAGGACCGAAACAACAACTTCTTAGCTCAATTTTAAATATGAAATTACTTTTTTTCTTAACATATGAAATTAAATGTACATACCATAACATGCCCTTCTTAATAGCCTAAACTCCCAAACCATCAGCCAGGTCAAGCAAGTGAAGTGTCTTGAAGAGGTCTAACTTGAGAAACAATAATGAAACAGCTCCTTTTCTTTCTTTCTTCTTCTTCTTCTTCTTTTTCTTTCTTATAACTATCTTGTGTCTTAACTATTCTGCTGTGTGCTACCTCCCACTAGTATAATTCTATCCTTCAAGGCTTAAGTAAGAAGACAGAAATCACCTAATTAATTTTTATCTTTACTAAAATTTGAACCCTAATGTCACATGGTTTTCACCCACTTGAGTGTGACGGTTAGACTTTACACCCTTTGATGTAGTAATGAAAAATCCCTTAAAGTGATGGATTATGAAGGCAGATAACTTAAACAAAGCATGCAACATCACACGGAGAGCAAAAGCGACAGAATCCTACAGAAGGAATCTAAAATTGGTATACTTAATCATGGTAAGTTTATTTGGTTTCGTGTAAACACTCAATGCGGATAAGTATTTATTTATCAATTGATGACACCGAAGTAGTGATTAATTTTTGCGCTCATTATGTAACGGGGCTATCCCCAGTAAAGACTTGCAGCACTTCGCCGTAAATTAGTAGAAAATACCTTTACCAATCAAAACAAAATTGTCAGTTGATGGTTCTTGACTCAGACCATCCATCTCCAATTAAAAAGGGGAAAAAGCAGACAAATGTGCATCCAAGAGTAGGATGCAAGTACATGTTCATCATTATTGTGAATCTTACTCACCAGAAAAGCCCCATAAGGTACATAGAAAGGTGATCTAGGAGTAGTTGCTGTTGTAGAAATTTTTCAGGAAACTAGAGAGACCCTGATCATTGGGTGCAAGGTCCTGCACAAGACCTTGGTTACCAACGACGTATTGACCAATAATATGATGCCTCTGCTTTGAATGATCCACGATGTTCTTCAACTCTTCCATGCCCTTGAACAACAGCATGTCAATTACCTGTGGGATAAAGATGAGTTAAGAAGAAAATAGATAGACTGACTTGCTAATATTAATACGAATGAAATGTTAAATAAGGATAAGAGTGTATTCACGCGAAAGTATGATCAATAGCAATAAGCATCTTGACAAGAATATCACATAGGTCCAACTTCCCAGAACATGTCAATATACAAGCCAGAAGAGTAAACTGTTTGTGGAAGCTTCTCTGGTTTCTTACCTTATTTTTGTTTTTCCGGGCTTGGGGCTAAGGAGCAGGACATTGTTATAAGGAAGGTCAAGGGCTGCAAAACTTCATATGCATGTTCAGATAATGCAATCAGGAGCTTAATCAAAGTCATCCCACTTAGTAATGAAGGACTGTGCAAGGTTCTTATTGCAGATGCAATTATGTACAGATGGAGCTTCCTCATCTATCAGAGAAGGCGATGTATAAGGACTGCAAATTTTGTATGATATTGATAAAGGAGCACCGGATAATTTAATACAGGGCGCTGATATCTTAAATTCTTTTTTATTGTAGACATGGTACGCCATTTGGAAAATTTATGGAAGAAGTGTTCTGAAAAAAAAAAAAAGAAGGAAAAAACAAGTTCGTGAAAGAAAAGTGAATTCGGATAGTTTTTATTTCTTCTGAAGTTCTGTGAGTTTTTTGTAATGAGCAAGAAGCTTTTGCAGTTCAAAACGTGAATGTGGGCACTTCACACAAAAAATATTTAGAGAAAATCTTTTACCAAATAAAGTATTCTTAAAAAATTTCAAATGGTTAGGGAATTTCTTTTGTCCAAGTGACTCCAAAGTTTCAAAGAAGACACCTTTAAGCACAGGAAAAGCAAACTTTTGGAAATAAATTCACAATAGTTTATAACACGGGAAGAAAGGAGAAAATTTGCTCCCAAAAGCTCAAAAGAATGTTGTCAAAAGAGAAAGGAAGAAATAGCAATAGTACATATTTGGCATATAAGACTACAGCCCAAGGAAACATCCTAGCTCGGGAAAAAAATTATCGCCGTCCTACACGGACAGAGAAGTAGGAAAAATCAACCTTCAGTCCACTTATTGCACCACAAGGCCATAAGCATCTTAGTAAAACATATCTATATGTCACACAACAACAACAACAACAACAACAACATACACAGTGCGATCCCACAAGTGGGTTCTGGAGATGGCAAGGTGTACGCATACCTTACTCCAACCTTTTGGGTGTATAAAAACTGTTTCCGATAGACACTCGGCTCAAGAAAAGCATTTTTCAATACAAGTTTGAAAATACAAGAGTATAAAATACTACAATAAAAATACCATAGTACAAAAAAGTAATGACAGCAAAAAATAGAAAACCTAACCAAAGTAAAAGAATTATCAGTAGCAATAAAATTGAAGAATAAGATAAAGAGGGCATAATAACAATAATACTGGGAAGGAGAAGAGAGAGCAGCTAAGGTGCTCTAAACTAGATCTATGTTCCCCATGCAAAGGAAAGGAATCGCTAGACTACCTACTAATTTCTACCTTAATCAGTCGACTTACTACTAACCTTCTACCCTAATTCTCGGCATCCATGCTCTCCCATCTAGGATCATGTCATCGATGAGCTGGAGATGTGTCATGTCCTGCCTAATCACCTCTTCCCAATTCTTCCCCGCTCTACCTCTAACTCTCTTTAGACCTATCATTATCAACCTCTCTCACATTTCACTAGGGCACGTGCTCCTTTTCTTCACATGCCCGAACCATCTCATCCTTACTTCCCGCATCTTGTCCACCACTGAGGCCACTCGAACCTTACCCTATATATCTTCGTTCATGATCTTGTCTCTCCTAGAATGCCCACGCATTCATCTAAGCATCCTCATTTCCGCTATGTTCTCTATGTCACACGATTCAATAAATATTAAGCCTCAAAATTAACTTCCGGAGGATTGCCCAAATAATTGGGGTACATAATGACCATTTAAATGATGTACTTCTTGTTGCATCAAGTCTCTATGTATACGATTAGGTAAGACGTACAGTCCTATTTTCATATTCTTGCTGGAGACCACACTGCCTAAATAATTGTCTAAGAGAGAAAAACAAACAACTCAAGTCCCCATTGCTCGTGAGAGAGAGTGAATTCTATTGAGATCCTATAACCAACTACCAATTATACTAATATTACTCTTTTTTCGGTAAAAAAATCATCCACTAATTTGAAAAAATGATGTAACTACCGATTATCAGCATCAAAAGCTTAAATAGATTCTAGCTCATTTACAAGAAAACAAGCCACATTCAATAATTTGAGGTTCTCTAATACCACAACTTCTCTATATTTTTCACTGACACACAAATCTAGAGAAAAGTTAAGAAGACTCCTGCAAACACTAGATCTAGCGTACACGTACCAACATGATTAAGCCTTAAGTCCAACTAGTTGGCGTTGTCTCAATGAATCATTTGCTTCCAATTAATTCTATTTTTTGCTAAGACTGCATGAATTTGGAGAATTTCTGGATATTTTTAGACAAATTCCTTCAATGTGATTTAATGTCTTACCCAACTGCTTTTACCATCTTCAACAATCATGGATTCACACGTATAAATTGGTGCATTTGTACGTAAGCAGGATATAGATAAAACCCTTGGGGTGCGGTCCTTCCCCAGACCCTATGTGATCGTGGAATGCTTCCTGCACCGGGCTGCCCTTATGTGTGTCAGTTGCACCTTATGTTTAATGTAATCGTTGCAGATTTTTCTGTACATCCATCATAACTTTCGCATTTCTACTATACTCATCTTGTGAAAATGTGGGACCTTAAAGTCCCACTATTCAATCCCATAGAACATTGTTGGTCTTACTACCGTGCTACAGAACTTGCCGTCCATTTGGTAGGCATCCACCTAGCGCATAATACTTTCATATTGCTTTTCCATTTCAAAAATCCCTGATTCTATATGCTACAACTTCATCTATCATACCATTCTCTTAGAAAATCAAGACCTAAACATTTGAATTGTTTGTATTTGGGCACTGCAATCCTTCTAATCTCATCTAAATTTAGCTCTTATGCAAAAGACAACATTATAATATTAAAAGAACAAAAAGACAAAAATACGATACAAAACAAAACATAAACATGAAAGTCGAGAAATAGACATCATTATGCTGTTCAAAATCGTTAATCTTCTACAGAAATTTGTTTTTCCTTCTTCATGAGGATTCTGCTCTATGTTTTGTACTCAACTCCCTAAAAGAAAATTTTCTTTTGTTATTTATAAGAAGAATAACGTGTGCATTTTCCAAGTCTATTCTACATGGACTTAGGTATGAGTACGAATCCCTCACAAGTACTTTAGACCTGTAGTAGCTTTATATTGCATCTTAAAATTCTAATATTCCATTGAACTTTGTATAATCATTCTCCATGTAGACGCCAATCCTGTACTCCACTCCCTAGACCAAAAAATTTTCTTTTTGCTATTTTAAAAGAAAATCCTTCATTTTCCAGGTCTACCTAGATGGTACAAGTATGCATCCCATGCAGGTACATTCAATTTTTAGCAGCTTTATAGTGTATCCTAAAAGATCCATATGATGTATAGGCACCCAATTGTCGCTGAATTCTAAAAGATCCATATGATGTAAAGTACCATTACTCCATCTCTCTGCTTTGTTTTCCGATAAGCACCATTCGACATGAGTTTGTTAAAGCAAAATGCAGTTTCCATGTCAAATGGCTGTATGCCAAATTTGAAGAGGGAACAAAGCATAGTGTGAATGTTTTTGTAAGAAAGAGCGCATCCACAAAATGTAGTGTTTCAATAGAAAGTTAAAATGGGTGCCAATGAGAGATGCTAATAGAAATCAAAAGCTGTGAAAATGCATATATTGGTTAAAATTTGACTTTTCTCTTTCCGTAGGGAGATTTGTATCCTAGTTCCCAATGATCATTATAAATATTGCCTGGTATCCATGTCCCAAAGCAGAAGTGGTAAAATACTAAAATCAAGAGAAACATTATGATCGTAAGAAAGAATGGACCAAGTTCTGAAAGGTAAGTAATAATCAAAGAGTTGGTCCCCAATTTCTTTAACTGAAAACTGTTCATTTATCTATTTCCGAAATTATTTCTTAAAAAAAAGTATAACCATGGGCTGTGGCCACAGAAGACAAATAAAGGCAGCAAATTTTTCTGTCTCCAAACATTAACAAGAGTCCCTGACCAACAGTTTTTATGTTCTAACATAAGTACAACCCCATTTGCACCTGTTCCTTCATAAGTAGCTCTAGATCTCATGATAGCCAATAATAGTATTACTTTCACAATTTTTATTTTTATTTTTTTTGTGATAAGGTATTAAGGTAAGGTTTTTTTTTTTTTTTTAGAAGATAAGGTAAGGTATCTTTATTAATAGAAGTTACCAAGGAGGTACTATAGAAGTACAACAGAGAGGATCAAGAGTATCATAACAGTTACAGCATCATATCCTCGAAAAATACTTTTACAATTTTATTTAATCCAACAAGCAATATCTCCAAGAAGAAGCAATCTCGACTTCATCAACTATCTAAACAAATCTATTCACCAAACAATAAGCTAGTAGTTATGAAGAGTCAAAAGTCTCAAATATAATTTAGATCTAAATGAATAATCTCCAGAATCCAGATTTCTAATGAGTTAGCACAGCTATTAAGATATACTTGATTCACCTGTCTATTAGTTCGAAATAGTAATTGATCTATAGTCTTGCTCTTAAAGTCAGCTCAAATCAACAGATTTATTATTTACATCTTTCTCTTATACTTAAATTTGAATTAAAGTATATTTCAGAAATTTGTTTCTAACTAAGGTAAACTCATATAAGGATGGCAGTGGGGCGGGGCGGGGCGGGTTTAAGGCTATGCGGGGCAGGGCGGTTTTGCAGGAACGAGGGTGCAGGGCAGGGCGGTATTGCAGGAACAAGGGTGTGGTGTGGGGCGGGGCGGGTTACACCAATTTTTTTTAAAAAATATTAGACGAGGTGCGGGTTGTGGGTTGGGAAATCCAATCTGATGAGACCCATATCTTAAACTAAAACTTTACTACCTGCTGCGTAGCTCCGATTCTCTATCCTAAAGCTAGTTGAAGTAGAAGCAATATGTTTTCATAAAGGTTTTAGACTAACTGTTAATGGGTTAGTAAATTTTGATTAGTTAAAACTAACTGTTGAAAAGTATACTTTGGTGGAGAAAATATCAACGTTAATTTTGATTAGTTAGCCAACGAAGCTTGCTTTAGTTAAATGAACTTCAAATTTCTGGAATTTGTGAAGAAATTAAAATAAATAGTTTGTTTATGGATTTTTCAGATATTTTACCACAAACCAAAATTGACGATGCGGAAGGACAAAATAGTGATTTAAATTATTTTAATTTTGCTGAGCTTTCTCTAAATATCTCATCTGGAAATCAAACTGCTGGCTAGAAAACTGCAAATGAAAAAAACTAAGTACTATCGTAAAAATAACAAAATTATTTTAAAAATATTAAGCGGGGCGGGGCGGGGCAGGTTGAAAACATACAAAAGTGCTATGCGGGGCGGGGCGGGTTAAAAGTTTTGCGGGTTAAGGCTCAACCTGCACCGCGCCGCCCCACGCCACTGCCAGCCCTATATTCAGATGGTTATGATAAAGCTAAAAAACTTCTACTCAAGTAATATTCAACCTAACTTGCTTAAATGGCCTTCAAAAGACTTAAAGTTATGTGAGAATTACAAGAAACTTCATATACGTTTTTTGCTGTTGTGCATCAATGTGATTATTGTGAGATTATGTTGATAGGTCTTAAAGTCTATTACCATTATAATATATTTAACAATTACTCCTTAGCCTATGGTTAAGCTTTGCGGTTACCTTGGGTGTCTTCTCAATATTATATTATTTGTAATCCATCAGTTCTATCAATCTACTGTGCAGCATTTACCTATGTGTGTCTGTTTCATCATCTAGATCATTTCCAAATATTTGCCATAACATGAAAGATCAAGTAACATCTGCGCGAGCATAAAATAGTCAAATCCCAAAATAGAACCGAAATGGATATAAAAGATTCACATAACGACCCCAATTAAATTGGGATTGAAGCCTGATAAAGGATCAAAAGAAAGTACCCTAGGGTTAGTGACACTGGCGTTCTTGCGAACGTGGGCGGCAGCTGCAGAACGAAGTTGTGAGGGTGAAACGACGTCGTGCAAGTTGTAGATTTCCATGATTTGAGGTATGGATCTGCAACACATCCTGAAGAATTCAAAAGTCCGAGTGCGAGCTTCTTCCAAACTGGCTGAGTTTGGTGGTACCCTCAAATTCCTCAGCATATGGGCCATTTCTTGATTTCCTTTGTTTCTGCCTTTGGTGGAGAGGCAAAATGGGAATTTGCTGAGAAATGACAAGTTTTGAGAAGGATACAAATGGAAGACTATACAGATACTACTGAGGTTAAAAGGCTTTGACCTGGAGATGAAGACGAGATTGAATCAGTGTCCAAAATGGGGAGATTGAGGGCGATAATTTCAATCCCAAAAAGTATGAGTACGGAAGTAGCAAATTTATTCCATTATGTAAAATATTGGAGTATTGCTTTTCTGTTATAAATAGTATTTTATTTAAGGTGAATATCTATTTTTTTAGAGAGAGAGTTTGTTATTTTGTTTTCTATAAATAAAAAGATTTTATTTCATTGTAATTCATCTCAAATCAATAATAATATCTCTCTATACTTTTCTCTGCAATATTTTTCTTCTTTTATTGTTTTATAACAATATTATTAAAATTGTATTGGATAAAGATGTTAGTTCCGCGTAATAAATGGTGTACCTTTTAGGTCAAATACGAATATATTTGACTTTTCATTTTTGTAGATTTTTTCTAGTATTTAATAATCATCAAATCATATCATCATATATTATATTATAAGTGTGAAGACTTTCGGATAATGTTATTTTACTAAAATATCCTTCAAATCTTGAATGACCAAATTACCTCATCACCATATCATCATCATACTGTGATCTAAGCATAAAGTTAGATTATAAAAATATCCCTAAAAAATTGAATGACCATTTTACCTTTCACTTGAATATTATTTCAATATATATATCTTTCTACGGAAAAAAACCTACATTTCAATTACAAAAGGAAAAACGTATATTTCAATTTCAATTAATATAATAATGAAAGACAATTGTTTGGACTTTCGTCAATTACTGCAGCCTTTTCAATTTACTTGAATTACTTTCATCTCCATTGGTTAGTGAAAACGTATAATATTTTATCTCAATCTTTGAGTTGCTCTTCCTTTTAATTTCAACCGTTATTGCAGAATGCACACTAATATACGCGAGCATTTTCTCATCTTTATTTATTGCTAAATCATAAATTAAGGCAATTCAACAATTCATCTGATTTCATCTCTGATACATCACCATTATACACCTCTCAAATCAGGTAAAACTTTTTCTTTCCTTTTTACTTTTCATCTGAGTTTTCTTAATTTCTAAAATCCTTTCTTTTGCTCTTCCTAGCCACTTGGCTATACACAATAGTAATTGCATAGAAAGTATTTATATTTTAATGAATTGATTGTCAAATCTCGACAATAGTTTGGCATATAAAAAAGAGTAAAAGTTGGATTACTATTTTGGGATATGCAGTTCATAAGTAATTTAATATTTCTTCATTTGTTATGGTATATAAGCTGAATTTCTTTGTGTATGAAATTTTTTGCTATAATAAAATCTTTTATTTAATCATATGAGTCATATTTTTTCTTGCTAGAATAGAGCTTTTTCTGTTCATTGTTTCAGTGGTAAGTTTTGCTAGAAGTTTTGTTTATTATTTATTTTCAGTGTGTTTATTCACTTTTTCCTGCCAAGTTTGTTTTGGTTGAACGGAAAAAAAAAAAAAAAATTCTTTCTCCTAACTAAGGGTGTGGCCCACCACGGGCTTGGGCCTGGCGGTCCCGGGCCTGGCGGGCTCGTGGGTAGGGACCGGCCCACCACGGGCCTAGGCCCGCTACGGGCTGGGCCCGCGGGGCCAACGGGCCTAACGGTTTTTTTTTTTTTTTTTTTTAAAACAACGGAAATTTCTGTTAATAAGCCTTTTATATATATATGTTGTATATATTGTATATAAATATACATATAAACTATGTATATGTATTATATAAATATATTGTTTTATATAAGTATTGTATATAATGTATATTCATATCTATATCTATAGATATATGAATATAGATATATAGATATTGGTTTATATAAGTATTGTATATATGTGTATATATATACATCTCTATATATATATATAGATATATAGATATTGCTTTATATAAGTGTTGTATATA
>MCJB01050715.1:1657-32554 GCA_002018475.1 Nicotiana obtusifolia | reverse complement strand
TTAATTAAAGTTTGGGGACCAAAATGGCTATTTTTAAAAGTCCAAACGGCTATTTTTTTAAGCCCAAACGGTCAGATTTTAAATCTGACCGTTGGGCTACTTTTTAAAAAAAAAAAAAAAAAAAAATTTAAAAAAATGACCGTTGGGCCCGCTGGGCCCGGCCCAGGCCCGCCTGGCGGTCCCGGGCCTGGCGGGCCTTTTTGAGCAGCCCGGCCCCTCGCGGGCTTTTACCCGTTTGAGGTCCAGGACCGCTAGGGCCCGGACCACAGGCCCGTTAGGCCCGCCAGGCCCGCGGTCCCGGGCCGTTCGTGGGCCAGGCCCACCGTGGGCCACAGCCTTAAGTGGGGAACAACCAATCGAAGGAACGCGATTATTTTCGGTTCTAAAATACAACCACGATAAAAAAAATTGTAAGTAAATGTGGAAAATACACACAATTGCGACAGGTGTTTCGTGGGGACGACACTCTTTCCCGATAATAATAATATTTATTTGCTATAGCTAGGGCAAAAAACATAATTTTGATCTCGGTTACCCTAATAGTATAAACAAATTATATTACAATATTGTTTTATACTTTTATTTGTGATAACATGTTAGTTATGGTTTACAAGTTTACTAAATAAAGTGATAATTAAGAGGAAACTTGTTTTCTCTCAACAGCGCATGTTAGTATAACGTGCGCCGTCATGGGAAAAGAGCTCGAAATCCCTCGCAGAAGGCATTTATGACGCAGGAGACCATTGCTTTAGGTGCACATCACCAAAGGAAAAAGGATGATCAATTAGAAGATAGTGTAGTTCCAATATTGCAGCTCGAATAACGGAAAATCAATAAAAAAAGGTGACATGTGTGGATGAGTTGATCGAACGGGATGAAACTGATGAAACAATACCACTAGATTGCCAATTAGGGTCATCGGTAAGGGAATTGGGTGAAGAAACTTCGAAAACTCCTCAATAATGGAAAGAGGTGTTGAAATATGGGACTAGCCAAAGGAAATTGTCCTGGGCTGATAAAGTAGAAGCTTCACCATAGTTGAATGCAAAGGGTTCCATTTGGGATAACTTCGACATTGCTAAGGTAACAAATGCTGGATATAAACTTGAATTTGTTGCACCTTAAATTCATGAGGCATCACCTGTTTGTGAAATTGAACAATAGACATAAGTTCTAAGATAGATACTGGAAATCGGCTATTGTGTGTTATGTTTTGAGGGCTCACCCACCATTCTTAATATTAAATGGGTATGTACGTGGACTATGGGGAAAACATGACATCAATAAGGTGTCTATGTTGAATAATGCCATTGTCTTGGTGAGGTTTGACTCGGATGTAAGGAAGAATGAGGCACTGCAAGGTGAGATCTGTCACTTTGATAACAAACCTGTTACAATGAAAGCTAGGCAATCAGACATGGAAGTCACACGGGAAGAGTTGTGTACAATCGCTATATGAGTTAAACTGCCAGGGCTTGATTTTAAGTATTGGAGTCCTAAAGGATTGAGTAAAATTGAGAGCTTAATAGGGAAGCCATTGATGGTTGACAGTCACACAGAAAAGAAAGTAGGACTGAGCTTTGCAAGACTTCTCGTTAGGATTGAGATGGATACTCAGTTACCTGACAAAATATGTTTTAAGAATGAGAAAGGGTTGCTCATGGAGCAAACAGTACAGTATGCTTGGAAGTCTATATTATGTAAATTGTGTAAGAAATATGGCCACGATGAACAAGTATGTAGGGCAAAGAAGATATAACAACCATTTGGCACCATGACTGACGAGCACAAAACACAACACAAAGTTTATGCTCGCTAGCCAAAGATAGTATGCTTTAATTATCGTCTCCACAGGGATTGAATTTAAACAATGCTCAAGTAATTTCTAGCTTAACGCTATTCAGGATGATTAACACTTTGGTTGGGATGATTAATAACTAAAATTAACTATGAAACTAAAATAATTAACAACTGATCACAGAAAGACAAGAGCCGAGCAACACCGAAATATCAATGGGAGAAATAAGGTTCATGACAGGATAGGTGCAAGATAGCTATTTGGAATCTAACTCTAGTTCAATTCACTCTAAAGTTCTAATGATTCTTACGGATTCACTCGATGATTAGTCCAAACGTGTAGTCAAGATTCCTCTCTCGATTAAATCTTAACTCTACGAGGTGAACTAATATAGGCACTGTGAACATATGCAACCATGCGTTAATGGATTAGTCTTCAGGAAAACGTCTCTCGAGTATTCTCCTAACTTGATTTAATCAACAATTCAACAAGCTCTTTCGATTACTTAAAAGGATCATTAAGTTAAACCAAATAAAATAATGCAAAGATAATCACAAAATTATTTCTCTTTCGATTAAATAAACTGGTGAATAAAGTTGCAAATAACTCAAAGCTCCATAAACGAATTCAATCAAAGAACTATAGTTAAAATCCACAAATATCAATCAAAATATCATATCCGTCAAGCCCAAACCATAAGGGAAACTACTCCATAATCATAGAGAAAGTCATCATAAATATAATTAAAGAGTAATAAAACAACAATCTAATGTTACAATCCAAACACCCGTATTGAATTGATGAAAAGATGATGAAATCTTGTGTCTTGTAGCCTCCAATGCTCTCCAAAAGCTTCCACGGTCAAAAGTCCTCTAAAATTTATATTTTTGATGTATTTTTATCATGTAGGAATGGGCGTGGACGAAACTATCCTTTTCAAGCTGAAGTGAAAAAAATTGGACGAGAAAATATACTACCGCGGGGCACCGGGCGGCACACCATGCACCACATTAGTGATAAAGTTCAAAGGCCTATTTTTTGCACTCTGCAGGAATTTTGCACTAGCGCCCCGCGCTCCTACGCATGGCGCGGCGCGATAGTGCATTTTTCTCAAAATAATGTTTTCTCAATTTCTGACATTCAGACTTGGTCCTTGAACCCCGACGTGATCCCAACTTAATTTCTTGGGCTTTTACTCAGATTCAAAGCTCCAACTTATGCAAATTAGCTTCAAATTATCTTAATAGCTCGGAATCATTTCCTGCAAGGCATAAAATACGTAATAAGCACAAGTGACCATTAATTAAGTTCAACCACAAGTAAAATACAATAATTAAAGTGCAATATTACGTCCAAAATACAGGTTTCTATCATACCATCAAAGACATAAAATAGTGATGATCAAGTGGTAAAGGAACAAGTTAAGGGTACTGGAACAGATGGAAGACAAATGGCAGACGGAGAACATTACAACAGGGCCAATGGTTACTAAACCACAACCTAGGAAGGACAAAGAAGGTTGGGTGACACCTATGAATGTTGCAAAACAACCACCTCGACAACCACAATAAGAGATTGGAGTAGGTGGAAAGAGTTATCAAAACAACTTTCAAGCATTAGACACTGAGGATGGCAATAAAGACAAGGAGATCCATCAAAGTAATAAGTCTGAGTCTGCTAAGAATATGGAAGGGCAAACAACACCACCCAGTAGTCATGAATAGCATACTATGGTGGAATGTTAGGGGCATGAATTCCCCTAACAAACAAAAGGAGGTAAAACTCCTTCGTAATAGAGAAGATTTAGGTTTGGTAGATATATTAGAGACAAAAAATTAAGACTAATAAGATAGATCAAGTTACTAGTAAACTATTTGGTGGTTGGGGTTGTATAATAAATCTGAGTGAGTATTATAATGGAAGAATATGGATGACATGGAAACAAGATTGTTTCAAGGTGAACCTGGTGTCTAAAAATGCATAAGCATATTAACCTGCATATTACATTTGTGTTGACAATAGTATATGCTTTCAATATTAAGGAAGATAGAAGAAGCTTATGGAGCTATTTAGAAACACTGAGTATGAGTATAGGTAGCCCATGAAAAGTTATGGGAGATTTCAACTTTGTGCTGAACATTAAGGACAGAATATGAGGTAACCCTATAACAATGGCTGAAATAGCATACTTTCAACAGTGTATAGAGCAATGTGAATTGCCCATAAGTGGAAATACATATACATAAAATGTAAAGATCCGACCGGTTATTTTGCCTTCTAAATTTCCTTTCCCCTAAATAAGACTCCCCATATGTGCTTTTACTGTTTTATGACTTGCGGGGATGGTTAGTTGGTGATTAGGAAGAGTTCGGGTTGAAACGGAACACTTGGTTCCTTAAGGTTGGCAAAAGGACTAAGTTTGACTTGAGTACGTTTTGAGCAAACGACCTCGGAACTGGGATTTGACGGTTCCAATAGGTTCGTACGATGACTTTGGACTCGGGTGTAAGTTCGGATCCGGTTGTACATGATCCGGGAGCGTTTCGGCGCTTAATATTGAAAGTTGGCATATACGATTCATCAAAATGCAGAAAATAATCAAAGTTTTAAAGTTCTTTAAATTGGTTTGGAGTAGGTTTTGGTGTTATCGAGGTCCGTTCGGGACTCCGGGCCTGGGAATAGTTCTGTATGGTGATTTAAGACTTGCATGCAAAATTTGGTGCCATTCCTAGTAGCTTAAGTATGTTTCGGCGCGTCCGGAGTAAGTTGGAAGAACTTGAAGTTCATAAGTTGATTTTATTAATTTTAGCGTATGATTCTTAGTTTTGATGTTTTTATCTATGTCCCGAGGGTACGAGCGGGTCCATTTTATGTTTACAAACTTGTTGGTACGTTTGGACGGCGCCTTAGAGATCTTGGGTGCAATCCAGACGATGCACGGATCGAATTAAGACTCAATAGCGCTGCTGGTGCACCAGATCTGGTGTGCCCGCACTTGCGAGCTTATGGCCGCAGGTGCGAGCCTGCAGATGCGAGTTTATTGCTGCAGAAGAGGCTTTGGGGCATTTGGCCAGTGGCCACCGAAAAGGCCTCGCTTCTGCGAGGAATAGCCCGCAGGTGCGATGAAGGCGCAGATGCGCCTAGCCATCCGCAGAAGTGGGAGCGGACAAGCGGTATCCCGTCTACAGAAGCGGCCAGTGCTGGGCCTGGGGATTTCCGCAGAAGCGGACCTTTATCCGCAGAAGCGGTGCCGCAGATGCGGCCCAGTGACCGTAGGTGTGAAAGTCCTAGAGGCAGTGAGGTTCATTAAAGTCGGAAGTTAAACCATTTTTGACTCATTTTTCTTTCATTCATTGGGCGATTTTGGAGCTCTTAGAGAGGGGTTTTCACCTAGCACTTGGAGTTTCGGATTCCTCGGCACCTAGTTGAGGCTTTAGAGCGAAGTTAAGACCGGAAAGCGAGCTTTGAGACGAGCTAACTCTCTTGCTTAATCTTGTAAGAGGGAACTCATCCCCTTAGGTGTATTTTGTTGTGAATTATATGTGTGGGGAGTCTACGTACACATTAGGTGACATGAGTCTGTGCGTAGCTATACTCTATGTGATGTCCGGGTAGCCTTAGGCTTACACCATGCTTCGTTTGCTCTATTATGTTGGTCATGCATATTAATTTGTCTTAACTAGAGCTGAGATTAAGGATTTTAAGATTTAAAGTCTCCCGTTTAAATTTCTTATGTGTGGGGAAGAATGGAAGAATTTTATAATAATTTTGAGAAATCTATGTTCACTCGCGTTGCAAGTATTTCCGCGAGCGAGATAAATTTCCTCTACTAGCATGGGAGCGGACCGTTAGTTGCATCTATGCTGCGTGTTGTTCGACCCTCGGCAGTGCACATTATATTTCTAGATGACCTCGCGTAAATCGTGTGTGACAATACTTAGAGCCTAATTTTTACCTGATATTATGGCTTTGAGCAGTTATAATTATTTAAATGATAAGAATTGACTCGGAATTATTTGCTAGTGAAAGAATTATTATTCTCTGCTTTATACTGAGTCATATCAATTGTTTTACATAGTCCATGCTTATTTATGATTCCGCATTTTATTGTTAGCCCATAATAAATGTCAAAGTCAACCCTTCGTCACTACTTCTCAATGTTAACTTGATACTTACTGTTATACCCCATTTTAACACGAGTCAAATTAGAATATAACATATTGGAAAGACTACGATTTAATTAATTTAAGAGAGTCGCCACTTAATTATTTTAACAGTGAATTAAAACACCAATTTTAGCTAAATACTGCTTAAAGATAAACTTTGTTTTGCGGTCTACTTAACCTTAGAAATTTTAGGAAGGGGTAAGGCACCTTTTAAGATCCATTAAAAATAATTAACTGGCCAAACTTAAGTAATTAATCTAAATTCTTGTTACAAAATATAAGTATACCTTTAGGTATTTATAAGTTAAAAATAACTCATTGTTAAATGTCAATATTTGAAATTATTAAATGATCAAAAATGGGACAAGAAAGCAGTGACTAAATTAGCCAAGTAACCACTATTATTTGGAAAGTAAGTTTTTCAGATAAGTATTATTTTTGTTGAAAATAAGTATAGACTTTGTGTCATTTTATCTTGGCGAAATCATAGCTTCAAGAGATGATTGAAATCAACTTCCAAAGATAGACTCAGAGATCATTTTCATATATCTACTTCCAGTGATACTTAGCTGACTCTCTTGAAACCGATTTGACTTATATATAAAGTGTATGAAGTATAATATTAAGCTTACTAGAAAATGAATACTCTAATGGCAAATAAGTGAAAAAGGTTATTAGATTACCGATCTTAGATTCCTTATTCTAATTACCATACGTATCTAATATAAGTATAGAGGAAAGAACCTAACTGATTAAACTCAAACTTGAGATAAACTCCAAACACACAAGCAAATTAACAATCACAAAAAAAGTTAGATTAAATGAATGGAAAAAGAATTAAAAGAAGGACGCCATAGGCGCCCCAAGCGTTTCGCTTGTTTTCTCGCAATTTGGTGCATTCTATAAGAGTAGTGGATGTGATGACTCTGTGCTCGGGTACGGAGAGTCATGCATTATGACTCCATGTTAGCTCCAAGTGCACATGCAAAAGAGAGAACAAAACAAGAATTAGAATGAACTTGGTTTCCGAGCAAACATAGGATAAAGACAATATGAATCATACTATAAACTTATAAGCTTACAACATAGCAGACACATTCATCATGTTAAAATGTTACACTATCAGATTCATATCGCTGATTCAAGCACATCCTCTAATGAAGTATTCAAGCAGATGTTTTCTATTTTTCACTGTTAAAACTTAAGATGGAGCATTTACAAGTTACGCAGAGTACCCTAAGGCATGCTTTACTACGTAAGCAAATAAATCTTTTATGATGACAAAGTGAGTGAATAAATCTTGAGATGCAGTATTTAGTATGTCATTATCAGAATGCAAATAAGCACCTCTACTACATTGTGACAGAGAAGGTATCAAGGATAGTATAGCTTGCTTAGTATGGCCTAGCTATTAATACATAAAAATGTATCTTAGGGATGGAATTCTATACCATAGTTCTAACAAAGAGCTTAACTTTTTAAGTGAGCTTGGGTAGAAGAACTATCTATAAGGCTTCTATAGGCATGCTAAATGACGAGTGTAACTCACTCACTTACGGGACATTCTTAGCTAATTACTGCTAAAGGATATCCTAAGCTAATTATTTCATTAAAACTCAAGTCCGTGATATTGGGCACTTAAAGATAAGAGGAAAGGCCTAATCATGGTGCTTATCATAAAGTAATACACTTCATTAACAGAGAGAGGCCAAAAAGACCATAAGTTAAGGTCTCAAGTTTATGGGGAGATCATCAAGTTTTATGCTATTGTTTTAACCGAAGGAGTTTGCATAGATTTAAAGCTGTTCACTACTTAAGAACTGCAGCCATCAACAAAACCATATAAGCATGCTATTTACGGATAATGTTAATCCACAAATTACTCACTACATATTCGATTAACTACTGCAAAGCCTTATATTGATGAAAGAACCCACGCTTCTATTGCTCGAAGGTACACCAACACTCTTACAGAATGCATTCTCTTTCTTTTTCTTTTCTTTTTTAATCTTTGATAGATAAATAATGATCTGCCCACAAATATCACACTCCTAATTCTTGAGTTAAAAGATTACTCATTTTATTCATAAACGCAATTGACGTTAATGAGAAAGAGGGAGCTTTTGCACATAACACGTTTATCCTTAACAAGCAGTTAGAAATGAAACATCAAGTCAGCATGGTATTTACAAAAGATTAACGTTGATCATGTGCTAACAAGATAAAACACACAAAATATTAGTGTAGACAATTTATCTAGTATTTACTAATTGGTTTTTGGACAAACACGTCCTGAATACAATTTCCCCATAGACATGACTTGTATGTGTACAAAATGAGTCCTGAATCATTAATCTCTACATAGAAAGTAAACTGCTATTTTAAAACAGAAATAACTATTTGCTTTTAACATTTAAAAAAAGTAAAGCAGAAAGAGGAACTTAATGTTTAAAGGCTACTGACCTTTTTGTGGGCAGTGAACTAGGGCACGCCGCTATCGGATTCTAACCTCGAGCTTGCTGTACTCGGGCAGTCGTTAAATACCGGAACGAAAAGAAAACAAAAGAGCTTGAGCTTTTTTAAGAGTGTTTCTTTTAGGGATAAAACGGAGTAACAACAGTAGGCTTTAAGGAGTTAACAACATCTGAGCTTGAGGGTAAAAGGGGCGGCTCAACCCTTAGTTTTTGGGGGTAAAAGGCGCGGCTGAAACTTCCTTCGAAAATCTCTTCAAAGGCTAGTATTTATAGGCTGATTTCTAGGGTTCTTGGTTTTAGGCGGGATTTTGAATAGAAAAATTGAATTTTGAGTCAAGTTGGCCATTCAAATTTGAATGTTGGAAGCCATGGCAGAGATAGCAGTATGGAGCAGAAATTTTTAGCCAAAAATGGTGAAGCATTTTCTTGGTTGGGTTGGGGAAGATTTTGGCTTTGATCAAAAGAGGAAAAGAACGTTGGACACCATCTGATGAAAGGGAAGGGTTAAGATTATGGATCCAGAGAGTTCTAGAAGTTTGGGCTGCTAATAATTGGGCTTTTGGGGCTGAAATATGTCCGAAAGTATTGGGCTATAGAAAGGGCCGAATCTCCTTCTTCATTATCTTTTATTTAGGCTTCTTAAATCTTATCCATATTATAAAATAACAAAGCTATTAATATGAAATAAGTAATTAGATGTTAATATGCCTAGTAATAAATATTTATATTAATAATTTACTAGTGTTTAAATAATTACGAATTTATGTTGTAAATATATATTTAGTAGATAACCATTAATTTAAAATGGGCATGCAACAAATATGTAAATCACTTGAATAAATATATTACAAATTAGAGTAGGATTAATGCAATGTAGTGAAAAATATTTGAAAAGGAAAACATTATTGGTTGATTAGCATTGAATGGAATTATTTGAGAGATTAAATTGTAGTAGTAGTAATAATAATAATAATAATAATAATAATAATAAAAGTAGTGATATTAAGTAAATAATAATAATAATTAGGTCTAGTTTGTGCTAAAATGGTAAAATAACTATTCTTACATTATTACTGATATTAAAAGCTTAAAGAAATAGTTTGGAAGAAAGGAGGGACAAAATTGGATGTCAACACTTACTGGGTACATGTTGTTTATGTACTCACCCTATACTTCTGCACTAACCGTGCAGGTTTTGAGGCAGGTGCATCTAGTAGTCTCCTCGGCCCACACCCCTAATACTCCGAGACTGAGCGATGAGCTGCCTTTAGAGCCGTTCTGCAGCACCCGAAGTCTTTCTTTTGTGTTTTGCTTTCTATCTACTTCATTTCGGACAGTAGTTAATATTTTTGTATATTCTACTAGTAGCTCATATATTTGTGGCACCAGGTCTTGGCACACACACTAGTAGACTTTATGGTTTTGGGATTATCACTATTGTTATGATTGTACTTAGCTGCTTTCGTCCAATTTATTTAAATTTGCTATTTCATCACCGTTTAAGTAATAGGAATCTAAATACTTCAAAACTTATTAAAAGGAAAAATCACGTGGTTAGTTCATAGTTGGCTTGCCTAGCAGCGAAGCTAGGCGCCATCACGGCCTATAGGAGAATTGGGTCATGACAACATGGTATCAGTGCACTAGGTTCACGTAGGTCTCACAAGTTATGAGCAGGCCTAATAGATTCTTGCAGATCGATGCGGAGACATACGTACTTATCTTCGAGAGGTTATAGGGTGTTAGAAAACTACCTTTTCTTCATCTCCTATCGTGCAGTTGATATGGTACTAAGTATCTTTCCCTTATTCTCTCATAGATGGTGAGAACGCGCACAGCGCATGTTCCAGACCCTGGAGGAGCTGCTTCCCCTGTTGCTAGAGGCTGAGGCTGAGGTCGAGGATGGGCTCCAGCCCGTGGTAGGGGACAAGGACATCCCAGAGTTGCTCTAGTTATGCCACTAGTGAATCTAATAGAGGATCCTATTATTGAGGAGCAGGGCGAGGTGCCTTCATGGATTTTGTGACTCAGCCTGGTTTATTTCCAGCAGACCCTGCCATCTCAAGCGAGAGGGGGAGCACATATCCCTACCGCTCAGGCTCCAGGGTATGCAGCTGTCGTATTTTAGACCCCGGGCGCACTACTCGTAGGCGGAGCTCAGCCAGTTGCAGAAGCTATACCTAAGCCCATACCAGTTGTGGCCGATGATCCGCATAGGCTATTGGATAGATGGACCAGGCTACAACCCCTTGTCTTTGGAGGTGAGCGACACGAGGACCCCCAGGACTTTATTGACCGATGTAGGGACAGACTTCACAACATGAGGATATTGGAGTCCCATGGGGTGGATTTACTACTTTCCAGCTGGAGGGCAGGGCCCGTAGGTGGTGGCAGTCATATCTTCTCAGCAGACTAGCAGGTTCCCCCCCTCCCCCCATATGACTTGGGACCAGTTCACACGCCTCTTCTTGGACAGATATATTCCACCCTCTTAGAGGGAAGAGCTGCGATTTCAGTTCGAGCAGCTTCAGCAAGCCAGATGTCAGTGACCGACTATGAGGCGAGATTCTCTGAGTTGTCTCGCCTTGCACTTATGATACTTCCAACCGATGTAGAGAGAGTGTGGAGGTTTGTTGCAGGTCTGCCCTCTGCCAGCCAGGCCACTATGGCGCGAGAGGTTGAGATAGGGACTTCTTACGAGCTAGTTGTGGAGATAGCTCGGAGGATCGAGGGTGCACGTCAGCGTGATTGGGAGCAGGCTATAAGGGATAAGCTAGTTCCAAAATTCTAGGGAGTTTAGTAGTGCCCCGGCTGGGGGTAGGGTCAGTTCGTGAGGGGTCAGTCTAGCAAGCCCACATATCCAGCATCGTCTCCTCCTCGGAGCGCTCTAGTGCGGCCCTATTTCAGCGCCATGCCAGAGAGTTCCTACTAACCACCAGCTATTCAGGGTTCCTCCAGTGGGTATTCAGGCCATCAGGGTCAGACTTCCCGTCAGCAGTCCGCCATTCCGAGAGGTTGTTATGAATGTTGGGATCCTTGCCACATGAAGAGGTTTTGTCCCAGACTACGGGGGAAGGCAGTGCAGCAGGGACACTACCCTATGGTTACAGCACCAGCTGCCACACCAGCCATCCGACCGCCTCGAGGTGGAGGGCAGGTGGGTAGGGGCCGTTCTAGAGGTGGAGGTTAGACAGGTGGAGGCCAATCAGGTGGCGCTCCAGCTAGATTCTATGTTTTTCTGGCCAGACTAGATGCATGGCCTCAGTTGCCGTGATCACAAGTATTTTTTCTATCTGCGGTAGGGATGCTTCAGTACTATTTGACCCAGGATCTACATATTCATACGTTTCATATCTTTTTGCTCATTTCCTGGGTGTTCCTCGTGAGTCCTTGGGTACTCCTGTTTATGTGTCCACTCCTGTAGGCGATTCTATTGTTGTGGATCGAATCTATTGGTCCTGCAATGTTACATTCTGTGGTTATGAGACTAGAGCAGAACTTATGTTGCTCGATATGACCGACTTTGAGGTCATCCTGGGCATGGACTGGTTATCTCCATATCATGTCATCCTTGATTGCCATGCCAGGACTGTTACCTTGGTGATGCCAAATTTGCCTAGATTGGAGTGGAAGGGTTCATCTATTAGTACCTCTAGTCGGGTTATTTCTTTTCTGAAGGCTCGACGCATGATCGAGAAGGGTTATTTGGCTTATCTAGCCTATGTTCGGGATACTACCACAGAGACTCTGGTGATTGATTCAGTGCCCGAGGTCCGGGAGTTCTCCGATGTGTTTTCTTCTGATCTTCCAAGCATGTCACCATATCGTGATATCGATTTATATTGATTTAGCTCCAGGTACCCAGCCTATATCTATCCCACCGTACCGCATGACTCCGAAAGAGTTGAAGGAGTTGAAGGAGCAGCTTGAGGAGTTGAAGGAGCAGCTTGAGGAGTTGAAGGAGGAGCTTGAGGAGTTGTTAGCAAAAGGGTTTGTCAGGCCAAGCGTATCACCTTGGGGTGCACTGGTGTCATTTGTGAAGAAGAAAGATGGGACCATGCAGATGTGTATCGATTACCGCCAGTTGAACAAGGTTACCATCAAGAACAAGTACTCGTTGACGCGTATTGATAATTTGTTTGACCAGTTGCAGGGTGCCAAGGTGTTCTCTAAGATTGACTTGAGATCGGGATACCATCAGCTGAAGATTCGAGATTCGGGTGTTCCAAAGACGGCTTTCCGAACTATGTATGACCATTATGAGTTTCTAATGATGTCCTTTGGTTTGACCAATGCCCCCGCGGCGTTTATGAATTTGATGAACCGGATTTTCAGGCCATATATTGATTTGTTTGTCATTGTCTTCATTGATGACATTTTGACCTACTCACATAGCATGGAGGAGCACGAGCAGCATTTAAGAGTGGTGCTTCAGAAGTTGCGGGAACAGTAGCTATATGTTAAGTTCTCCAAGTGCGAGTTTTGGCTAGATTCTGTAGCATTCTTGGGGCACGTTTTATCAGGTGAGAGTATTAAGGTTGATCCCAAGAAGATTGAGTCAGTTCAGAGTTGGCCTCGTCCTACCACAGCGACGGAGATCAGTAGCTTCTTGGGGTTAACAGGTTACTATTGCTGGTTTGTGGAGGGCTTCTCATCTATCGCAACACCTTTGACTAGATTGACCTAGAAGGGTGCTCCGTTCCGATGGTCCGATGATTATGAGGCGAGCTTTTAGAAGTTCAAGACCACATTGACTTCAGCAGCAGTGTTGGTGTTGCCTTCCGGTTCAGGGATGTATACTGTGTATTGCGATGTTTCACGGCGTTGGTTTGGGTTGTGTACTGATATAGGAGGGGCGAGTTATTGCATATACTTCACATCAGCTGAAGCCCCATAAGAAGAATTACCCTGTACACGATTTGGAGTTGGCAGCGATCGTTCATGCACTTAAGATCTGGAGGCACTATCTTTATGGGGTGTCCTGTGAGGTTTACACCGATCATCGTAGCTTGTAGCACTTGTTCAAGTAGATGGACCTTAATTTGAGGCAACACAGGTGGCTTGAGTTACTAAAAGACTATGACATCACCATCCTTTATCACCCGGGCAAGGCTAATGTAGATGCAGATGCCTTGAGCAGAAAGGCAGAGAGTATGGTTAGTTTGGCATCCATTTCAGCAGATGAGAGACCACTAGCTTTGGACATTCAGTCCTTGGCTAACAAACTTGTGAGGTTGGATATTTTAGAGCCCAGCCGAGTTCTTGCATACGTCATCGCTCAGTCTTCACTATTCGAGAAGATCAAGGCTCGCCATTTTGATGATCCATACTTGTTGGTTCTCAGAGAGACGGTACTACGGTGTGGTGCCAAGGAAGTTATTCTCCATAAAGATGGTGTTCTGCGACTCCAGGGTCGCCTATGTGTTCCTAACGTTGATGGCTTGAGGGAGAAGATCCAAGAAGAGGCACACAGTTCTTGGCATTCTATTCATCTAGGTGCTATGAAGATGTATTGTGACCTGATTCAACATTATTGGTGGCGGCGGATAAAGAAGGACATAGTTGAGTATGTTGCGAGGTGTCTAAATTATTAGCAGGTTAAGTATGAGCATCAGAGGCCAGGTGGCCTACTCCAGCAGATGACTATAGCTGAGTGGACATAGGAGCGCATTACTAAAGACTTCGTAATTGAGTTGCTGCGGACCTTACGAAGTTTGATGTAGTTTGGGTCATTGTCGACAGGTTGACCAAGTCGGCACACTTCAATCCGGTTGTGACCACGTATTCTTCAAAGAGGTTGGCCCATATTTACATTCAGGAGATTGTTCGGTTTCATAGTGTGCCTATCTCTATTATATCAGATAGAGGCCCTCAGTTTACTTCACATTTTTGGAGGGCAGTATAGAGTGAGTTGAGGACCCGGGTAGAGCTCAGCACAGCCTTCCATCCGTAGACCGACGGGCAGTCGGAGTGGACAGTTCAAATCTTGGAGGATATGCTCAGAGCATGTGTGATTGACTTCGGAGGGCAGTGGGATAGATTCTTTCCTTTGGCCGAGTTTTCTTACAATAATTATCAGTCCAGCATTGAGATGGCTCCATTTGAGGCTTTATATGGTCGCCGATGTCGTTCTCCTATCGGATGGTTTGAGCCCGGCGAGGCTAAGTTATATATTACTTATTTAGTGAAGGATGCCTTGGAAAAGGTAAAGTTGATTTAGGAGCCGCTTCGCATAGCACAGTCCAGACAGAAGAGTTGAGCGGATCAGAAGGCACGTGATTTATCATTTATGGTGGGCGAGAAGGTTCTCTTGAAAGTCTCGCCGATGAAGGGAATCATGAGGTTCGGAAAGAAGGGCAAGTTGAGCCCAAGGTTTATAGGTCCGTTCGAGGTGCTGAGACGAGTTGGGGAGGTTGCTTATGAGCTTGCTTTGCCTCCCAGTCTATCGGGAGTTCATCCAGTTTTACACGTGTCTATGCTCCGGAGGTATCATGCCGACAGGTCACATATGTTAGACTTTAGCACGGTTCAGTTAGACGAGGGCCTGGGTTATGAGGAAGAGCTAATGGCCATTGTTGATAGGCAGGTTCTCTAGTTGAGGTCCAAGAAGATTTCTGCGGTAAAAGTTCGGTGGAGGGGCCAACTAGTTGAGGAGGCGACTTGGGAGGATGAGGAGGACATGTGAAGCAGATATCCATACTTATTCAGTACTTCAGGTATGATTCTAGACCCGTTCGAGGACGATCGTTTGTTTAAGAGGTCGAGAATGTAAAGATCCGATCAGTCGTTTTGCCTTCTAGATCCTCGTTCCCCTAATTAAGACTCCCCGTATGTTTTATGACTTACGAGGATAGTTATTTCGGGATTTGAAAGGGTTCAAGTTGAAATCGAACACTTGGTTCTTTAAGGTTGGCAAAAAAGGGCTAAGTTTGACTTGAGTTAACGTTTTAAGCAAACAACCTCAAAACCGGGATTTGATGATCCCAATAGGTTTGTACGATGATTTTGGACTTTGGCGTATGTTCGGATCGGGTTGTGGATGACCCGAGAGCGTTTCGACGCTTAATATTGGAAGTTGGCACATTAAATATTTTAAAGTTCTTTAAATTTGGTTTGGAGTTGGTTTTTATGTTATCGAGGTCCGTTTGGGATTTCGGGCCTGGGAATAGTTCCGTATGGTGATTTAAGACTTGCACACAAAATTTAGTGTCATTCCGAGTAGTTTAAGTAAGTTTCGGCGCGTTCGGAATAAGTTGGAAGAACTTGAAGTTTATAAGTTGATTATATTGATTTTGGCGTATGATTCTTAGTTTTAGTGTTGTTATCTATGTTCTGAGGGTGTGAGCGGGTCCATTTTATGTTTACAAACTTGTTGGTACGTTTGGACGGGGCCTCAGGGGATCTCGGATGCAATCCAGATGATGCACAGATCGAATTAGGACTCAATAAGGTTGTTGGTGCACCAGATCTGGTGTGCCCGCACCTGTATAGCCGCAGGTGCGATCCCGCAGATGCGAGTTTATTGCCGCAAAAGCGCCTTTGGGGCATTTAGCCAGTGGTCGCAGAAGCGGAGAACCACACACAGAAGCGGCCTCGCTTCTGCGAGGAATAGCCCGCAGGTGTGGTTAAGCCGCAGATGTGCCTGGCCATCCGTAGAAGCGGAAGCACAGAAGCGGCCAATGCTGGGCCTGGAGAATTCCACAGAAGCGGACCTTTATCCACAGAAGTGGTGCCGCAGATGCGGCCCAGTGACCGTAGGTTCGAAAGTCCTAGAGGTCGTGAGGTTCACTAAAGTCGGGAGTTAAACCATTTTTGACTCATTTTTCTTTCATTCATTGGGCGATTTTGGAGCTCTTGGAGAAGGGTTTTCACCTAGCTCTTGGAGTTTCGGATTCTTCGGCCAAGTTGAGGCTTTAGAGTGACTTTAAGACCGGAAAGCGAGCTTTGAGACGAGGTAAGTCTCTTGCCTAACTTTGTAAGAGGGAACTCATCCCCTTAGGTGTATATTATTGTGAATTATATGTGTGAGGAGCTACGTACGCACTAGGTGACGAGAGTCTGTGCATAGCTATATTCTATGTGATGTCCGGGTAGCCTTAGGCTTACACCATGCTTTATTTTCTCTATTATGTTGGTTATACATATTAATTGTCTTAACTAGAGCTGAGATTAAGGTTTTAAAATTTAAAGTCTCCCGTTTAAATTTTTTATATGTGGGGAAGAATGGAAGAATTTTATAATAATTTTGAGAAATCTATGTTCACTCGCGTTGCAAGTATTTTCACGAGCGAGGTAAATTTCCTCTACTCTCATGGGAGCAGGCCGTTCACCTCGGCAGGTTAACATATGCATTTATGGTTCGTGTCGTTCGACCCTCAGCAGTGCACAGTATATTTCTGGATCGGGCCGTACAACCTCGGCATAAATTGTATGTGACAATACTCGGAGCCTAATATTTACTTGATATTAATTTATGGCTTGAGCGGTTATAATTATTTAAATGACAGGAATTGACTCGGAATTTGTTGATAGTGAAAGAATTATTATTCTGTGCTTGTTACTGAGTCGTATTAATTGTTTTACATAATCCATGGTTATTTATGATTCTGCATTTTATTGTTAGCCATAGTAAGTGTCGAAGTCGACCCTTCGACACTACTTCTTCGAGGTTAGACTTGATACTTACTGGGTACATGTTATTTAAGTACTCACCCTATACTTCTGCACTAACCGTGCAGGTTCTGAGACAGGTGCATCTGGTAGTCACCTGGGCGCACACCCCTGATACTCCGAGACTGCGCGGTGAGCTGCCTTCCGAGCAGTTCTGCAGCACCCGAAGTCTTTCTTTTGTGTTTTTCTTTCTTTCTACTTCATTTCGGATAGTAGTTTAGTGTTTTATATATTCTACTAGTAGCTCATACACTCGTGATACCAGGTCTTGGCACACACACTAGTAGACTTCATGGTTTTGAGATTATCACTATTGTTATGATTGCACTTAGCTGCTTTCATTCTATGTTAAATTTTCTATTTCATAACCGTTTAGGTAATGGGAATCTAAATACTTGGAAACTTATTAAAAGGAGAAATCGTTAGTTCGCTGTTGACTTGCCTAGCGGCGGAGCTGGACGCTTTTATGGCCTATAGGAGAATTGGGCCGTGACATAAAATGACAGATATGGAGATAGTAGGATTTTATCCAAGATTGACTAGGTATTTATCAACTCAGATTGGCTTAATTCTATGCCTAGTTTCAATGCACAATACCTGGAAGAAGGCAATAATGATCACTATCCACTCAAGTTAGCACCTCTTAATGCACAGAGGACAACCAAAACAGCATTCAATTATTACAATGTGTGGGCCCATCCTAATTTCCTAGCTGTACTGAAGTAGGGTTAGAATCAGTTAGTGCAAGGATGAAGCATGTTTAGAGTAGTAAAGAAGTTAAAAATGTTAAAGCACAAGCCGAGGAAACTAAATAGAAGGCACTTTAGTAACATTATAACTATAGCTGATGAAGATAGATTGGCCCTTGCTAGAGCACAAGCAGAACTACATAGCAACCCCTTGTATACTAGGCTGTAGGAAGAAGAACATCAAAGGTTTTAAAGATTCAGGAGATCTTCATATCTTGCTGAAGTGTTCTTACAGCAAAGAAGTAAAAGTTACATGGATTAAATTGGGTGATATCAATAATAGATGCCTCTTTTCTATAATCAAGTACAGGAGATTACAACAAGCTATAATTCAATTAACGGATAAACATGGGAGAGTACAGACTGACCAAGAGGACATAGCAACAATCTTTGTGGACTACTATCAGGAACTACTAGGGACAAGAGGTAGGAATAGACTACAAGCTTTTCAAAGTTTTCTGAGAAATGGGAAGAATTGTCAACTGCACAACAAGTGTAGTTGGTTAGGCCATATACAACTGCTGAGGTTAAGGCTGTCATATTCAGTATAGAGGAAACCAAGAGCCCTAGGCCAGATTGCTATAGGAGTGATTTCTATAAAGCCTCATGGTCCATTATTGGGGAAGATGTGACAAATGCTATATTGGAGTTCTTTGAGAATGGTCAACTACTTACACAGATCAATTATACTATCATTGCTCTAATTTCAAAAGTGGACAATATCCTATTAGCTGGTCAGTTTAGGCCTATATCATCCTGCAATGTTATCTACAAATGCATTTCTAAGATCATGATCATATGTAAGAGACTAAGGAAATCCATATCAATGATTGTTGTTGATAACCAAGCAGCTTTTATAGAAGGGAGATCACTGATCCATAATGTACTTATTTGTCATGACACACTAAGAAATTATAATAGGAAGACTACCCCGAGGTGCTTGATGAAAGTTGATCTAAAAAAATGCCTATGACATGGTTAGTTGGGAGTTTCTGGAGGAAGTGCTTAAAGGTTATGGATTTCCTATACCATTTGTACACTTAATCATGTTGTGTGTTACAACTACTACATTTATAGCAAAAGTGAATGTTGGTGGATTTGGCTACTTTGAGGGGAAGAAAGGAATCAGACAAGGAGACCCCATGTCTCCCACTGTTATTTGTTCTAGTCATGGAATAGCTAACTAGAGTGCTAAGGAGAATGAGTGACCTTCCTGATTTCCAGCAACATCCAATGTGCAAGAGTACTGAGCTCACTCACCTCATCTTTGCAGATGATTTGATGTTGTTCTACAAAGGCAATCTCAAGTCCATTCACAAGATGATGGAGGCTGTAAACCACTTTAGTGAAGTATCTCGATTGGTGGCTAACTTGGACAAGTCAAGTATCTTCTTAGTTAGGATTGATGATGAATTACTGCAGACAATTTTAAGCACCACAGGATTCTCAATTGGTACATTACCTATGAGGTACTTATGATTACCTTTAACTTCTAAAAAATGGAGCAAAGTTGAATGTCATCAATTAGTGGAGAAGATTACAAAGAGGATTAATTCTGGTTATTTTAAAGAACTCTCTTATGCTGGTAGACTACAAGTTATTAATGTTGTCCTCTTTTCAGTATATAATTTCTGGGGAGCTGTATTCATACTTCCACAAAGTGTCATAAAGAAAATTAATCAAACATGCTGAGAGTACCTCTGGGGCAGTACTGAAGGGCACATGAAATTGGCTCTGGTGGCTTGGGATACAATTTGTAGACCCAAGAAGTTTGAAGGTTTAAACATCAAGGGGTGCAACCTATGGAATGTGGCAGCCGTGAGCAAGCTTCTATGACAACTGGTTACGAATAAGGAAGTACTGTGGATAAGGTGTGTGCATGGCATCTATATGAGAACATGTAGGAATATATGGGATCACCAACCACCTACAGATTGCAGCTGGTATTGGAAGAAGCTTAATAGACTAAAGCACAATATGATATAGTGGTATAATCAAAACACATACACCCTGGTTGTAAATGGTACCTACACTGTCTCAAGCAGCTAAATTGCATTGCTAGGTCAAATGTCAAGATTATGGGAGATAGACTTGAAATGGAGTGGCATTATGCTACCCAGGTAGAGATTTATACTGTGGCTAGCCAATCAACAAAACATGCTAACTAAAGAGAAACTATTGAAGCTGCATATTCCTGTTACTGGAGACACAGGTTGTTGCCTATATGAATTGGATATTTTAGAGACTCATCAGCACTTGTTTGCAGTATATAGTTGAGTGAAATCCATAAGAGGAGCATTGACAAGGTGGTAAAGAATATCTCTCCCAGCAATGCCAGTGCCTGAGACTTTGCAATTGATTAGAAGAAGGCATTGGAGGCAGTTTAGAAAGGACGCAGCAACAACAATGCTTGGTGCGATGGTTTTTCACACATGGCAAGCTAGGAACAAGAAAATATTCAGACAAGTTAGTTTAAACACGAAATTTTTAATTAGTCAAATTCAGAAAGAACTCAAAGAGAGGATTAGCATGCATGCAGAGTCGAGTAGAGCAAGAAAGTGCCAAGTTCTGATTAGTAGATTGTGTAGTTAGCTCTGTTTAGCAATATTTTGTAACTAGTTCTACGTATATTTAGCTATGTTTCTTGAGGTCTTTGTGTACCGGGAAGTTCCTAATACTCACTCATTAGTGTGTAAAGCTTATAAATATGCTATTGTACAAAGATTATTATCAAAAAAGTTTACTAAATATGCTATTGTACAAATTTACTTATAGTCAATTTATAATTAATCCAGTTGTATAAATATATTTTTTTGGCGTCAGTACGTGAAAATTAAACTCAATTGATATGAGAAAATTTTTAGTTCTAATATTTTTATTCCGCCCGCTATTTATACTCATACTCATATTTGAATTCGACTAATTTAAATTCGTATCTTATAAAATATATTAAAGGAGAATTCTTTCTACCAAAATTTTTAAATCTCATGTTGAGTACATAATATCATGGGAAGAATGTTGCGACACACAGACACTGAGCAGGTCAGTGTCCTATGTGTTTCTCTGGGCATTTTATGCAATCACTAACTTCCAAATCTGCAGATGTAAAATACTTCCCAAGGATAAATAAAACCAAATTATTGAAACCTGTCCATTTTTTTTTTCATTACAAAAACTATCCTTTCCAGTACTACTGTACTGGTATATGGATTCTTCCTGATGGAGGTGGGCTCCTGTTTCTTTCGACTGGAAACTAGTATATTATTCTACTATTATTCCGAATGATTCATTTAGTGGACCCCTCCTTCCTCTTTGGATCTTTTCGACACTTATAACATCATTATTGCTTTCTTTTCGCTTTTATTATCTTAATTCCATTCTTATACTATAAGTTTTTCTGAGAGTCCATAAAGAAGTAGCCAATTAAAGACCATTAGAAAATATCCAAGGACAAGTTCCGTGTACTTCTCTTGTATAAACAAACTAGGGCCAAAAGAGGAATTTATCAATATGACTACTCTAAGATCCTTGGATGTTTGCATGCAAATGCTTTTGCAAACTACAAATTGCTCATGGCTTCTTTTCTTTTTCAATCATGATTTGAACTGTTTTTCTTAGCCGAGGGCTATGGATAACAAGTTTTCTATCTCCACAAGGGAAGTGTAAGGTTGGTATACACACTACACTTTTCAAACCCCACCTAAAAAACATATTGGTATGTTATTGTTGTCGTTGTTATTGTTGAGTTTTGGAGGATATATTTATCCTATACCTATGCAAAAATAACAGGTACTCGATGAAGTAGTCGAGATGCATACAAATAGATCTGGACCATCGTTACAATAAAAAACCAAATATATAGTATTAATTAGACCTTAAGTATAAGAAATATTGAAGAAAAACCACAAGGAATTAAAAGCAATGAGTTGATTTAAATAGTTTCTCTTAATGAGGGAATGAATACATTGGATACTCCTGTACTTTGTCGTGCATCTAGAATTAATAAGATATATAGGTAAAAGCTATTTAATAGGCTTTATTCTCTATTCATCACTAGTCAAATAAATTACAAAATTGATTCATACAACACTTCTTATTTTGTTCCCTTGTTCTATTCTATGTCCTCTATGTATCTCTTTTTGAACTCCTGGTAGATATCAGGTGAAAACATATAATCCCTACGAATTCCTTTTTCCTCCTTTTTCACCATATTGTGTTCAACTCCAGAAGTTACAAAGCAGAGATCCAACATTCCAGCTCCTTCCTAGCTTGGGAATTAACTTACAAATGTATCAAAAATTGTACAAGAAGGCTAGGCTAGGTCCCACTTAAAGTACTTGTGCAATTACCCGATGCATGTGCTGGTGGGAGATAGCAGGTAGTACGCTATAGAATTAGTAGAGAGACGCGCAAGCTGACCCGAAACCACGATTATGAAAAAACACTAAAGTACTTGTGCAGTTGTTTGCTGAAGCCAATTGGAGAAAGTTTGGAGAGTGTTCATGTCAGCTCTGTATTGCTTCTGTGTAAATTCTAGGAGGGCTGGCCATGTGAAGTCTGGATATATTCTAGGATTGTTGGAGTCGACCAATTCAGTTGGTGGGCTCACCACCTTATCCTTCTTGGGACAAAGAAAGAAAGCAAGAGATTTCCTAGGTATTTTGTTGTTTACCACTGCTCTGTGCAAGCAACTTTTGTATCTTCCATTTGATAGTGCCTGTCATAAGGGAAATCCAATTGTTACAGCACTGAACCTTCTCTATGACCACTTTACCCAAATTATGTTCCACTAACTAGGTGTTACTATATACACAAGAGTAACAAAAAGCTATCATGTCAGGATCAATTGTACACCCTTATTGAAAAATTATATTGTGTATATAAAAAATTATATTGTATACATAGGTTAAAATTACTTATTGCATGTTTATTAAATCTTGAACACCATTAGCAAAATTCCTGACTTTGTTACACTACGTCCCAACTTTGAAGCACTAATATGTAATGCATTTACTAAATATTATTGTTAGAAGTGTGTGACCATCTCATCTAAAAATTTAAATTATATTAGAGTAAAAAATTAGATAAGATAGTCACACACTTTAATCTGATAGTCGAAAAGACATAAGTTCGGGGTTTGATTCACACCGCTACTCATTTTAGTAAAAAGTTTCACATGCCATAACACATATTAAATATTTTAGTAATGCAGGTAACGATCTACAGAAATTATAATTTTTTCTAATCATTTAAACTTTTAAATGAAACGTGATTGTCAGAAAAAGAATAGAGGAAACAACCATATCTGTATTTGTCACGTAAACACTCATATTTGTCTTTCAAAAAAGCACTCAAATTGCTATATAATGTACGTTAAGAGTAGTGAATGACATCTTACCATAAATGTATCGCCAATGTTAACCACAAAAGCATTGAAATTTGGAGTGATTGAGCGCCACTCATTGTCCACAAAAACTTGAAGACCGCCAACACTATCTTGATGGAGAATTGTTAATGATGTGGGATCACAATGAGGCCCTGTTCCTAAAGTAAGCTCTGGTTTTTGACATGGTGGATAATAGTTTAGTCTCATTATTGATTCATTTTCTTGAAAGAATTCTTTGAAGTGGCTCCTACTAACTCCAAGGCTCAACCCCAAAAGTTCCATTATCCCTAGAGAAAGTGTGCTCATGGCATTGCTATAATCTTGATAAACCTTCCTATAAAAAACAAATTAAAAAAAATACCAATTAATATAATTGACTAGAGGGGAAAAGAATTCAAAAGGAAGTTACTTCCTTCATTTCATTTTATATGACGGTGTTTTACTGGACACATAATTATTAAAGAAAAAAAAAATAGACTTTTGGCACATATCAAATGTAGTAGAAATAGCACCAAGTAGTACTCTAAAGAGCTGCTATTTAGGAATTAGCCAGTGCGTTCTAAATTTTAGTTTTCCAGTTTAATTTTTCGGGACAAAAATCTCTTGAATTATATTGAAGTTAAGATTTTTAGTTTTTAAATTTCAGGACAAAATAAGCATTGGCTAATCTCTAAATAACATTCCTGAGAATGACTATACAAGATTAAAATTTGTAATCATTGCCATGGCATTTGTATGAGTATAAAGCATCTCATTAAAGATAAATAGGAGATTTAAAGTTAAAAAGCTTTCAAATATACAAACTATCAATCTTCTACGTGGAGCAGACTAAAAAAGAAAGAGTTTCATTAAATTGACGAATATAAGGGAAGGTTAAAAGAGTCACATTCTCTTACCCAAGATGGCTAAAATTTTCACCCATTGTTCTTTGAAAATAATCTTCAACTATGTGGGACGATCCTTCCTCAGTAGAGTATTGAAAAGAAAGTGTTTCTTTCCAAGGTAGCTTAGAAGAAAACCTTCCAGTAAAACTACTAGCATAACCACAGTGCTCGCCAATTTTCCTTTGAGCTTTTTGCTTCTCAGGAAGTGTCAACTCAAAGAACAAATCCATGTAACGATGTGCATTAGAAATGAGATTGGTGTCAATTCCATGGTTAATCACTAGAAAAAACCCATGTTTTTGACATGCTTCATTAACAAGGCTAGCTGCTTGTTTTGTTGCAAAAGGATCACCTGAAAGTACTCCTCCTAAGTCAATATGTGGCACTTGAAGTTCTCGAGCATTAGCACAAGGTTTCTCGTTGTCTGGCCATATGAATTGGCTTGGTATGTTTGACTCATTTTTCATTACTGAGGCATCAAAAATCAATGGCTCTTTTGATGTTCGTGGCATAGTAAACTTATTTCTTGTGATCATACAATCAACGGTCATTGCATGCACTTTAATTTCTTGATATTTGATAGTGAAAAGATGGAGAAATAGACTTAATAAGAGATAGGGAATAGAGTTGATTAAAAGAGAGTTGTGACTTGTGACAAAGGAAAAGCCAAAGGGCCGTTCGATGGGGAAAATAGGTGAACAAAAATTGGAATCTTATAGGCCTAGTGGTGTTGTCTCTAACACAGAAAACAGGAACTCCAAAATTGACCACTTTGCTTAGAAGGGCTTATCAATGTTTAAAATTACATGTTGGTCCATGTGTTATTTGTCTTTTCTGTATGTTGACAGGAAAGCGATTCCCGATAGTGTTTTGGCGTTTCCTTAATTTGTAGGGTAACTATAAGATTTTGTCTAATTTAATCAATTTATGACATGTTATTTGCTCTATTTTCTATGTTGTTAGCTCAGATCGATTTAACCTGATAATATACAAAATCAATATGCTGCTACTATAGTGAAGTGTAAATCGGCTGAAATTACTAGCGCTACTTTTTCTTTAAGGAGTTGTTTGGCATGATGAATAAACAAAATAGTATCGGGATAATTTATATTTATTAGAGGGTGAAATAGTAATTTTAGAATAAAATAGTAAATTGACAATTCCAGAATACAACATCTCACAATTACTAAGAAATAATATCAGGATAACTAATCCTAACATAACTAATCTTAGTATAATTAATCTCAACATATCTAATCTCAACACCAAATCGCCCCTAAGAAACATAATTACCTTTTCTTTAATGTGTTGAGTGATGCCTTAATTAAATGATTGAAGTCAAGGACCTAAAGTAAAAAGAGTTTTTGTTCTATATCCTATTGATTGTTTAAGAAAAGGGAGACACGAGAATCCAACTAATGCAAACGTGTTAAGCAATAGACAGTTTTTTGTTCTAAGAAAAAAAAAAGGAAATGCCTATTATGTTTCCTTTATTATCAGCATTTCAAAAACGTGTTAAACCGGAAGATAAACAAATTTAAAGGAAGACGATACTAATAATGAACCAAACAAGAATAGAAGTACTATAAGGAGAAAACTATTTATGTGAGGCAAAAGGTCTAAATGCTTGAGCAATTATGTTAGAAATGGCATACCAAAAAAAATTGCACGTCCAAACAAGAACAAACAGATCATAGTTATGGTGTTGGAGACAACTTGTTTGCTGAAACATATCTCGTTGAAGAAAAATGACAAGCAAAACAAGAAATTATGAACTCGAAGGTTTGTTTGGCTAACGCCAACATAATGCTTATGGCTAGGCCCAGGTGCGAGGATGACTCAGGTTGGAGCGCTTGACTGAAGAGTTTGATTAAAATATAAAGTTGTCTCAGTGGCGAACTTATAATTTAGTTAATGGGTGCTAGAACACCCGCGATGCTTTATTCAATTTTATATTTTTATTGGGAATTACTAATAATATACAATAAGATTGGCCGAGCATCCAATTTTAAAAAAGAATTTCAAAATTTAAGAAAGTTGAACATTCAAAACTTAAAAAACCTCGATCCATCATTAATTTTGCTCTTGCTAGTAGTTTTAACTTTTGATATGACGATAAATACTTGATCATACCAAGGTTTAGGAAGATTGTTCAAAGTTTCTTAAGTTTTACCAAAGAGTAAAATCTAACAAAAAGGTGAAAGAATTGCAAGGTGGACTCTATTTCTTGAAGGGGCGATTGCTTATATATTGCATTGACATCTGGAGAATCATGAGCTATATATGCGTTAAGCTCCTAACATGTATTAAACAGCTATTATTGTGTTTTTGGTTGTCTTTTTTGGAAGAACATGACTTCTTTTTGTTTTTCTTTTTTCTTTTTCTGGGCGTTTGCATATAAATCCAAAAGCCTTGTTTTACGGAATATAATCATAATGCCAAAAACAAATATTATAAGACGCAATATTAGATTGCTTATGCCTTACAAAGTTCATTACAAACTTTGTGGTCCTTAAATTTGAAGGGGAAACGCATTATTATCAAACGAGGAATCATGCTCAACTTCAATCCTTTATTTTCATTTTATATAGTTATAAATTCTTATTAACCCTCCCATCAGATCAAATAATGTTATAAACAATAATGTCATTCCAACGAGTTAGGTGCATGATGAATGCCACTGGAATAGATATGGAAGAGATATTTCAATAGGTGCTTTTCATAAGAAGTTTCAACTTAGAAAATTTTAAGCTCCCGTTTGGCTATAGATTTTGGCTTTATTTTTTAAAAAAAATTTTGAAAATATTATTTTTGTATGAAATATGATCATGTTTTGGAAAAAAAAAATTTCTAAACTTTCCAAGTTCCCAAAATTAAGAATTAGTAGATGTTACATCCTTAATGGTGGACTCTATTCATCAAGGAGGACAACATAACCTACTTGACTAACATGGTCTTCCAGTTTTTTGTTTGATCATTGACTTTAGGAATTAGTCGAGTCTGGCTTCCATTTGTGTTATTGCATTATGCTCTTTATTTCAATGAGTCTAACTCTACCTTCATTTGAATTTCTTTAGAAAAATAATGACTTTCTTCGTTTCAAAACAGAATAAGCATGATTGTAAAAAGGACAGCCCAAACATCCCGCATTCACGTAGGGTTTGGGGATGGATCGCATTCTAAATTAAAGAGTGTGGATCTAGACAGTTTATTCTAACACAAGTATTAATGACTTCTTGCACGGTTCAAACTCGTAACCCTATAGGTCACACGGAATATACGGATTGTACTAGTGAAAATTCTACCAACTAGATTTGGTAATTATGTAACCGCATGGAGTGATATCTTGGTCGCTTAATTACTGCTGTTGGTTATAAACTGTTCTTAATTTTGGATGTAATTTTTTTTTTTTTAAAATTTGGTCTATTCAGAAAAACTAAATTGAACTCTATAGTAAATTTCTGGATAATTTTTGTTTGTTTGTTTGCTTTCTGATAAAGTTATGTGCTGATTAACAATGTGATAATTAAATGCCGAAGTTCAGATTCATGTATGGAAAAACTACGCTGCATTTGTCCTGTATGTACCAGCCAAGTTATAATTAGCTATGTCATCCCTCGCAACTTATTGGACTCCACAGGGATTTGTTAAATTTATGCGCCTGTAATTTTGTGGCTTCTGTTATATTTCCCGAGTCTGCAGCTACGTGCTACCTAATATGCCTCCGTCAGTCTTAATTTATGTAAAAATATTTTATTGAACACGAAATTAAAAAATAAAAAATTCTTTTTTAAAATTTATTATCTAAAATAAATCGTAAAAATTTGTGTGACTAGTATTCATCTCGTTAAAAGTAAAAAAAAAAAAATTTAAGTTGAATTGTTGTGTCACTCTTTTTGGAACTGACTAATATGAAAAGAATGTCACATAAAGTGGGACGGTTTGGTGAGTGCTATTTCATGTCTATTATACTCATCCTAGTTATTCTTCTCTTTACTTGTGTTTCTTGAGTCAATGGTCTATCGGAAACGATCTCTCTATCTTCACAAGGTAGAAAGACTATTCTTCTCTTTACTTGTGTTTCTTGAGCCAATGGTCTATCCTAGTTATTCTTCTCTTTACTTGTGTTTCTTGAGCCAATGGTCTATCGGAAACGATCTCTCTATCTTCACAAGGTAGAAAGACTATTCTTTCCAGATCCCACTTGTGGGACCATATAAGATATTGTTGTTGTTGTATACTCTCTCTATTTTAATTTATATGACACAATTTTTCATAGTCTAGTTCATAATAAATAACATATTTCTATATTTAAAAATAATAATTTTTATTTTATTCTTAACGATTATTCTTATCGAGAAACTACTACACATAAATTAGAGTCGCATGAATCAGAACAGAGGGAATATGAAAATTAATGGACAATCTGTCTTATTTCATCTTACCGAGATCTATCTACCTTGTCACAAGGCATATGTCTAAGCTATAAACACAAAATTACCAGACCTCTAAAATTACGTTAAAGCATATGAACTTGAAGCAACAATCAACTGGAGATGAATAGAGAAACTCGATCATTATCAGACACAAACTGAGTGAAGTGAGTTGTAAAACATTGTGGGTTCCAAGAATAGGGCCACCAAAATCAAATACTCTTAACTTAGCAGAGTGGTGGGAATTCAGGGGCTGAGCTAGATTGTGATGTATGGATTCAGACGAACCCAATAATTTTTGCTCATTTATTAAAAACTTCATTAAACATATTTAAATATTTAATTACGAACTCAAATAATTAAGACGAACTATTAATTCAAGTAAATTCAAAATTCATAAACTTCAAATACTTGCTCCGTCTCTGGGTGGGGTTATACCAAGATGGAGGAGCATTACAGCCCCCAACAGGTTGGAATAGTTGCATATAATACATAAATAACCAAAAATAGAAAGTTTCTTGACATCTTATGGACATATATTTCGTAGCTTTTTCATATTCTTCTCCGTTATCTGCAGCAGCATTGCTATTATTAGTTTCATGTATGCAACAATGTATTAGTTTTTTGTAGGTTTGGTGGCCATTCTAGTTTATGGTGCAGTATTTTTAATCAATAAAAGACAAAACTCAACCTGGCTTCTTGCCTTCGCTATTTCTTTTTGAGGCAAAAGGATCTTAAACTCAAGCTCTCACACGTGCAGCTTATATTTAGTGGGTTCACCTTAACCAGTATTTGACAAGAAACTTTAATACATGTGAAAAAATTACTAGAATTTTATCAATTATTTGAATACTAAACTATTATTTCAAAAGTATTACTTGTCAAGTGCTAAGAACCTTAAAAAATTAAATTTATTAAGTTTAAAATCTAAATCTTCAATGCTCACATGAAGTAAAGAAAAAAGAGACCTTATCCTCTTAACGGGTCAAAATATTTGTCCAATTCATACACAGCTAGTTTATTACTTTGGTAGATTAAAATAGTATGATTATATCTTGTTCAAATAGAAAAATTATGTAGTTAAATAATCTATTCTCCGCTAATGATTTCATTCTGAGAAAAAGTGATAGTTCCTTCTTCGACTTAAGGCTGAAAATCACAAACAGATTGACAATTACATCTTCCCTAGAATAGGTATTTGTACATACTGATGTAAAAGGACTACTTACTAAGTAATTAGTGAGCCTAACAATGTGTTACCAAAAAATGAGACGAAGTGTTTGTTGGGTTTATAAATAAAAGAGGTGCAAATAGGAAATGAAGGGAAAAGAATTGGATGGAAACGAAAAGTTTGAAAAGTTCCTCATTGGAAAAAAAGAAAAGAAAATTATTGTGCTTATATAGATAGGCACTTCTTTTAGCTATTAAGGAATTGAGAAGAAGCTGTCTCTCGTGCCATTATTGCTCGGCTTTGATTTCAATTTCGGTCAAATGATCTGGTTGATTGATTATGGACCAAATTTATTTATTAATATTAAGATTATATCTCTTCTTCCTCCTTGTATTTGTATGGGTAATCCGTTCTATTCTGGGAGGAAATAATCCTAAACCTTATGGATAACTGACAAATGTTTGTTCAAATGAAGAAAATCTAAATACTTCAATAGCATGATAAAATCAAAGATAAATTCCAATTTGAACAAGAACTCGAGAAATTTGATTGAATGATAATGCAAACTACAAGAAGAAAAAATATGGAATCATTATTTTATTATTCAACTTGAACATCAAGCAGTAGACACTAGACAACGCACTAAAAAGCAGAGTTCAGTCAACATCATGAAAATATGACTATATTTCAAAAAACCCAAATTAAACCAGAATTGACAAACTATAACTTAAAATAGTAAGTATGCTTTATGCTCCTTGTGTTGGTACGTTTAGTAGTTGACATAGGCATTTATATCTTACTTCCATTATCAATAAAATGATATCCAAAAATACAACATACAAATTCAAGGGGGTCAGTGTAAGGTAACAAGTTCCATCAATTTGAGGCAACTAACATGATAATGGAATGGTCACAATGTTATGCAGACAATAAGTGGGGCAAAAGAGTTGTTCACAAAGAGAAAAATCTCATTGAAATTGACAGACAAAGCAAAGGTTGGTTCCCTATTGAAACTATATCTTTTAACATATAACTTCATATGTGTGCACCACTGTCTTCAATTAAGGACAAAATGCAGTTTCACTTCCTTTCTTTATCCACTAAAAGATGGCTTACCTTCATCATAATAATTCAATGGTGGGTCTTTGATTTGTATCAAAAGGAGG
>MCJB01050714.1:16736-41659 GCA_002018475.1 Nicotiana obtusifolia | reverse complement strand
AAGTCCTTTCACGGTTCCACTCATAATCAAGACAATCCCCAAAGTCTACCCTTACTTCTTTTAGCGACTAAGTGCCTTAGGAGGTAAAGGTTCAAATAAGTCTAATTCAAGAACAAAATAAGGGAATGGCTTGTAATGTATGTACCAAAGAAAAAGGCATATAGGCTCAAAGGGGCTAGCAACGGACAATTTTATATTCGATGTGACAGGCACATCCATAATCAAACAAGAAAATGCCTATATCATTTCTTAGATTAGCCCAACTTACAATTTCGCTTCAATTAACACACGGGGCAAGTTCTAGACTATACAGGATAGCATAGAGAATCGTAACCTCACTCACACAATGCACATGACTCAATCACGACGGTTCTGTTCAGATTTCAAGTCAAGCAAGCATACATAATTGAGACAATTAAGCAGTAATTACACTATATGGTATACGAGTCAACAACTGAGAAGGGGTGTCACAAATTGGGCGATTTTCTTGTTTCCTTAGGCTTACTATTTAACTAACGGGAAATGGATCATGTGTCATAGCCTATTGTACTAGCATCAACTATGTCAAGAAGTATTGCTATATAACTCAGTTCTTTCTAACATATTCCTAAAAAGAAATTAAATTGCCCGATTCGAGCTACATCCTTGGAAAAGAACCGGTGCCTTAAGAAAAACCAAGGAATATTACCTAACTATCCTAAAAATAAAACAAAATCTTTTTGTTGTTTTTAATCAAATTTTATCCCTCAAGAAAAAGATCCATCGTCGGGAAAAATCTGAAATATATATCTATTTTTTTTTCTTTTTCTAACAACTAAACTATTAAAAGAACAAAAATACTAATCATTATACATTAAAAATAAAAAAATTGAAACTTACAAATTAAAACTAACAAACTACATAATGTCAAATCACAAAACACACAAGTTTTCACAACATACAACACCAGCACAAGTAGTAGTTCCCCCACCCCACACTTAAATTATGCATAGTCCCTGATGCATTAAAAATATGAAAAGCAAAGTAGGGTGAGAAGAAACTCCCTGTCAGTCCGTGCCGGTCTCCTCGGAATCCAACTCAAAAGGCACCAACGCCATAGGTCCGGTTGCGCCATCATCATCATCCCCCTCGTTGTCCGAGCCCTGCACTGTGCTGGCGTCCTCTGATGAATGTACAGGGCTGCCAGGTGCAATCCCTAACATCTCTTTAGACGCGCCGGAAAGATCATCGCGCAGGTGTATGCGCTCTTCATCAGTGATGCCGGCTCAGCTCATGAGCAGATTGATAGCGTTGTACATATATTTGTTGAAATTTTCTTCCCGCTCCAATCGAGCCACGGGGGTGAGCTTGGCCGATGTTTCCATGACGGCAGTGATATCCATCAGCCCTGTTGTTGCCTCTACAACTTCGTCGTGCCCAGGATATTTAGGCACTCCCAAGAACCTTATGTACTGCGTCAGAAGGTTGCCAAAATACAACCGCCGAATCTGCCGCCCGAATATGGTGCGGGCCATTTCGTTGAGCATAATCTCAGCGATAGTGATAGGTCGGCCGGTCATGAGTGAGAAGATCAGAGACACTCTGGCTCATGTGCAGTCACTGCTGTGTTCAGCAGGCATCAATCTAGCCTGCACAAAATTCTTCCATACCTTGGCAGTGTTGTTGAAATCTGCCCTGACTATAGAGAGATGAATGTTCCCCTGCTTCCTGTTCCACTTGGCAGTGGAATCGATGCCGCACAATGTGTGCCGTATCAACTCATAAGGAGGACTCTTAACGAGGCGTTGCAATCTCTGTGGATCGGCATTTTCAACACCTAGATAGTTACACAGCTTTTCTCTACCCAATGGTACATCGGTTCCGCGAACATGAGAGATAGAGCGATGATCCAGTTGGCATACAGTTCACGAACCAGACTCAAATTGGCTGGCCCTTGGCAGTCCAAAAATTTGTCCATTCGTGAGATGCGTAGTCTGGCGAGCACGTCCGGGAACCGCCTTTCTAAAGTAGTTGTGTTTATGCCCATTTCGGAAACATAGCGCCCAGTTGGCACAAAGTTCCGATACCATACCGCTGCAACATCATTAACCAGCTTTAATCGAGGGCGAGGCCTGGAGGGGACTTGCTGCGATCCCTCGTCCACTTGCTTTCCCTTGGACTGTCTCGCGGAGCCCTCTCCCTGTTTTCGTTTCTTCGGAACCTATGAAGTAGCGGAGGCTTTTTCAAGACCTTTCCCTTTAGCATCATCACGTGCCATAATGTCCTGCAACACGAGCAACTAGAAAACTGAGCAAAGTTAATACGTATACCGTAGGTACAATGTCATTAAAGGATCCTACACTTAAACTCTAAGCATAGAAGCAAGTGTTGCAATACAAATTATGGGTACTCAAGACTTCCCCATGTGTCAAAAATTAAATAGTGATCATGGCGACGTGAATAAGCGATAACGACAACGAAAGGTAAAAGCTCGGCACTTTCGATGCTAATGCTGGAATATACATACATTAAGCTATCTTACACAATTATACAACATACATATATAAGAGTAAAAACGTAAGAAGATTTGCGGCATCAAATTCCTATCCCTCAACTAGTAATGTCCCCCCGAGATACCCCACACTTAGTTCAAACGCCTATTCAAGTGTCGTCGGCTACTCAAACTTCACCGGTGCATGAAAAGTCTCATTCAGGCATTTAAACAAACAACTTGTGTGTGTGGAGTGTGTGCTGCAATTTCAACAATGGTGGAGTGTAGTGACCCTCCCAATGTTGACGGAGTAGAGGGAATTATAGTTTACTACTCCGATAACAAGAAGAATCAACCAATTTTTCGGACATACACACTACCATGAAAGGGTTAAGAGATGGAGAAGATATGGGAGATTTTTGGGGAGGGGAACATGAAGATACATACAAAATACAATACATTGAATAAAATAAAAGAGAAGATGAAGGAGAAGATAAAGTGTAACATACCTGAAGATTAGAGAGATAAGAGAGATTGAGAAAGCTGAAATTTTTAGTGAAGAAGAAGAAGAAGTTCGCGGGCAGAAAGAAGAGCACTTGTTTTTCTGTGTTTGTGAGGAATTCGGGTGGGGTAGGTTAATAAAAAGGGTTATTAGTGTTAGTGAAAAACGGGTTGTGGGTCGGGTTTTAGCGGGTATGGGTCAAAAATTAGGAAAAAGAAAATACTTACCTGGACACCCCCCCCAGCCGGCGCCTAGCGCCCCTCCTGGCGCTGGGGGGTCTTGAACTTACTTCCTGGGGCGCCACAGGCAGCGCTGGGCGCTGGCCTGGGCGCTGAAAGCAGAACGTTTTCACCTTCTTCTTTTGTTTCCACTTATATATCTTACAACATTACATCTAATAATTGTATACATCAATTGTATTCCCCTATCTAATCCAAAAGAATAAAACAAGAAGTTAAACTAAGAAAGCGGTAAAAATTGGGTTGCCTCCCAACAAGCGTCTGATTTAACGTCGTGGCACGACTCAGATTCGTGCTATCAATCTGGCTTGATTTCGAGCTTTCTCAACAGATGGCCTGAGACGGGTCAGAGTGACAGGCCTTTCCAACTCTTCTGCTTTTCTGAACCCCGGAACATAATTGCCGGAAATATCCAGTACTTTCTTAATTTCTTCCATTGTTCCATCTTTACTCTTTTCCACCTCCCCAATCAATACTCGTTCAATAAGATCAACTGGGCTCATATAAGGCACTAAGGATGTGGAAACATTCTCCACCACCAAGATCATTGATAACTCCTCATAATGGGTTGGCAGACGGAGTGCTTTATAAATATTAAATACTTCTTCTTGATCACCCACTCTCATCGTCATTTTACCTTCGCAGACATCGATAATGGCGCAGCCGGTGGCTAGGAATGGACGCCCCAAAATAAATGGGACGTCCTGATCTGGCTCGTAATCTAGGATGATGAAGTCAGCAGGAAATATGAACGAACCCACTTGGACCAGTACATCTTCAATCACTCCCTCCGGCTGAGCAAGGGAACGATCAGCTAACTGTAGGGTGACTGTTGTTGGGCATGGGTCACCCAATCCCAACTGCTGAATACTGAGAGTGGCATCAAGTTTATACTCGCTCCAAGACCACATAGAGCTCTTCCTACAGCATGTTTCCCAATTGAAATTTGAATGGTGAAGCTACCTGGATCCTTCAATTTCTGTGGTAGCTTGCCTTGAATTCTAGAACTACACTCCTCGGTGAGTGCCACAAGTTCAAACACAGTCAATCTCCTTTTATTGGCCACAATATCTTTGATATACTTTGCGTATTTAGGCACTTCTTGCAATATATCAACCAATGTAATGTTGATTTGTACCTGCTTCAAAATGTCAAGGAACTTTTTGTATGCCTCATTATCCCTCAGCTTCTGTAATCTCTGTGGAAATGGAGGTGGGGCCCTTGCAACCAGTTGTGGTGGGTGCTTAGCTCCGCCTCTTCAGCCGGCTTTTCAAATTCCTTAGATTTCTCTGTTGTTGCCTCTATGGTGATCGGCTTTTCATTAAAGGTCACCTGCTTCTTCTTTTTCGATTCTACCTCTTCCAACTGTCTCCTGTTTCTCAATGATACAGCATTCAGTGCCGCCCTTAGGTTTGCTTCAGTATCGCTGGGTAGAGCTCCAGCTGGTCGAGTATTTTGAGCCCCGGCCAGCTGTCCCAGTTGGCGTTCCAGATTCCTCACTGTTGTGGTGATGGTTTGGTATTATGTTCTGAACTGTTTATTGTCTTGCACCAGCTGCTTTAACAACTCATTTGTATTATAATCTGCCTGTTGAGTTTGCCTTTGCGGTTGATTATAATTCCCTTGTGGTCTACCTGGATTCTGCTGCTGTTGATGACCACCCCATGAAAAGTTGGGATGATTCCTCCAATTCGGGTTGTAGGTGTTCCCATATTGTGTATTTTGATTTAATGGCCCCCTGTTCTGTTGTCCCACATAATATATGGATTCCGGATTTATGGGACACATATCACTTGTATGGTTGTCACCACACATCTCACAGCACAACGACATCTGTTGGACCTGTTGTCTTGGTTGAACCTGCTGCATCGTCATTCTATTCATCTGATTGGCCAATTTTGCCATCTCTGCTCTCATAGCTGCAAGGTCATCCAGTTCAATCAACCCAGCTCCCTTTTGCTTAACTGCTCTGCGCAAGTCACCGTCACCTTGCCAATTATGATCATTGGCCGTGAAATTGTTCAGTAGGAGTTGGATTTCACTATAGGGCTTGGCCATGCAACTGCCCCCGCAAGCTGAGTCGAGATTCATTTTTGAAGCTTCATCTAGCCCATCAACAAAAGTATGCGCCAGGACCTCATCTGTCTGTCAATGGTGTGGACAATCCCTAAGCAGCTTCTTATATCTTTCCCATGCTTGCCGAAGAGTTTCTCCTTCCCGTTGTTCAAATCCTAGAATCTGGCTTCTTAGTGACTTTGTCTTCTTGGTTGGGAAGAATTTGATCAGAAATTTTCTGGCCAGGTCATCCCATGTGTAGATAGAATTCGCAGGCTCCTTTTGGAACCACTCCTTTGCTTCCCCCAATAGTGAAAAGGGAAATAATGTCAACCTCACATAATCTTTGGACACGTTTGGATAATTATAAGTATTTGTGATTTCCAAAAAATTCTGAATATGTCTCTGTGGGTCTTCATGCGACAGTCCCACATACTGTCCTGTGGATTGGATCAGCTGCACCATATATTGTTTTAGCTTAAAGTGCCATGTGATTTCAGGTTTGACAATCGCCTGAGTCATGTTGGCAAGATTGGGTCTTGCAGCTTCAATTACCGCTCGTTCCGCATTACCTGCCATCTCAATCGGCTGTGGTTGAACGACAATGTCCAACTCTGTGTTAATTCTGGTTCTGGCTTCTATCTCCCTCCTTACTCTGTGTAGTGTTTGTTCAATTTCTGGATCAAAAGGAAGAAGGTTGTTTGCGCTTCTACTCCTCCGCATTCAATAGAAGAGCCTGTGTCAATGCAAACAACGTAAGCCGATAAGTGAAACTTGAATAAATAACAAATATAAGCTTGTTGGTAAAGTAGCAGAATTTTAAGTCCCCGGCAACGGCGCCAAAAACTTGTTGCTCCCTAACGCACACGCAAGTATACGCGGTCGACAAGTAATATATGATTGTAAGTCCAGGTTATCGTACCCACAGGGACTTAATTTAACTACTTACCAACGGACCAATATTGTTATTCACGCAAGCCAAATTCGAATTTGATAGATAAAATATTCTAAACTACAGTTCTAATTTATAACTAGATTATCAAAGAACAATTTAACTGTTGTTTAATCAATGGGGACAAATATTCCAGGGTTGTGATTATCTCACCAATCCTATTGTGTTCTAATTAACATCCCGTTCATATCATTCATGTATAGTTGCTAATTAATCGATAAACATACTCATAGCCTTCTTCCGAAGTACTATTCGCCTATTCTTAATAAAATTAACACCTATATTCCTATGGAATTAATCTATCAAGAACGCAATAAAAACACGACATTCAATTAAGCATGGTGATTAAGTATATTCCTATCCTAACCACGAATCCGCCCCCCTAAAAAGGTTAAGAACATGCTTTCTTCAATTCTTCTCTAATCTAAACGTAGTTTTCCCAAACATAGCATAGATAGTTGATAGAACCTAATTGCTGGCCAAACAATAAAGCAATTAAACATAGAATTGAAGAAACAACCATATAATCATGAATTATAATCAAGAATTTGTTAACTTCGAACAACAATATTCATGGCTAATCACAACCCCAGAACAAGGGTTGATTAGCCACTCATGGTTAAAACAATCAAAATATAGAGTATTGAAATAACTATAAAAATATTAGACAAAGATGAAGAACTGATGATCCAAGCTTCCGTGCGATGTTCCGTAGTGTTTTTGCCTCCCAAATCACCTTCTATATATCCCTCTTGGGTTTGGATGTATTTATATAGGTGTTGGGAAGGGGTAGGGTCGAAAATAGTAGACTTCTAGACGGAATAGGACAGTTTTCCGATGTCGGCGCCCCCCAGGGCGCTGCGTCCATTGGCTTCCTCTAAACATACTGCCTCCAGCGCCACAGGTGGCGCCAGGCGCTGCCTGTGGCGCCCAATGCTCCTTCGTCCGTTTTTGTCTCGTTTTAGCTTATTTCTTGCTTGTTTCGCCCCCAATTGCTCCCGACTCATTCCTACACATAAAAACACTTTAATCTAATATGAATCGTAGCAATTAACATCCAAATTTCATAAAACAAAAGTCAAATATGAGGTGATTTACTTAGAAATATATATTTTTTACACCAAATATCAGAGGGTAATGAACTATGTAGTTTCGAGTCACTTGAATCTGGTTGTTAAGGTGTCGATTTTACTGTTCTAACGTTGTTTTAGACATTTCAAAGTCAGTTGGAATTGATGACTTTTAGGATGGAAACATGGAAGAAAGAAATGGAGTTAATTGGCAAGAGATTGAGCTTCTCTGACTAATAAAATTGTGGGTTTGTTCCTTTATCGATTTACCAATTGATTTAGGAGGGAACTTCATGACAAGTCTAAAATTATGATATTAAATATATTATAATATTTGTTTGGTTATAACACTTTTAAAATTCATAAATTTAAATATATTATAATATTTGTATGAATATAAAACTTTCATTAAAAAATATGGACAGATTAAAAATAATATTAAAAAAACATAAGCCGACCCATGTATTAAGATTGGGGGCTGATTGTCTAAAATTCAGTTTTACACCTAACTTGGCACCCGCAGTCATAATGAGGGAGGGGCACTTGTCAATAGTTAGTTAGTATCTAGCTAGTATTTCGCTATAGATTTTGGCTTTTTTTTTTTAATTTTTTTAAAAAAATTAGAAATTTTATTTGTTTGTGAAATATGATCATGTTTTGGGGGGAGGCGGGGGGAGGCNGATTCACAAAATTTCAAGTTCCCAGAAAATTGTTTAGGGCAGTTTTTGAATGAAATTTTTTCTTCCACTCATAAAATATCAACTTATTTTCGAATAAAACGCATGTCCAAACACGACTTCAACTTTCAAAAATTATTAGCAAAATGGCCTCCTGACCACTTAAACTTACACCCAATTGTCAACCCGGTAAAAAAAGTTACAATTTTTTCATTTGAAAACCTCAACTTGATGGAATGAATACTAATAAACACATCCAACTGAGCGTGTATATCAATTGCGCTGACATGTCAAACACGTCATATGCTATTATTTATTACTTGACATGTGCTATTTATGGGTCCCACTTTTAGAATTAATTTATTAAAATAAAATAATAAAGGAACAGTAGAATATTGCAAAGAAAAGAGAGAAAATTCTATTGATTTTTAGGATGAATTAGAACGGAATAGAACCCCTCTATTTATATGAAAAAAGTGACTTAGCCACAAAGTAACAAACCCTAAGATTTCTCTAAAATATAGACATCCACCTTAAATATAATTCTATTTATAACACTCCCCCTTGAATATCCATTCAACAGATAATATCCCTCGTTAAAACCCCTTAACTAAGATAAAACCCAGTGGGAAAAAAGTTCTAGAGAAGGAAAAAGAGTACACATATTTAGCAATATGCTTTTTGGTTACCACGTTAAAAGCCTTGCAAGAAAAAAATCAGTGGGACAACTCTTGTAAGGGAAAAAGAGTATAATGTGTATTAACTCCCCCTAATGAGAGCATTAATTCACATGTTTAAGGCTTCGCATCTCAATCTTATACACTAGCTTCTTGAAGGTTGACGTTGGTAGAGATTTGGTGAACAAATCAGCCATATTATCACTTGAACGAATCTGTTGCACATTGATATCACCATTCTTTTGAAGATCATGTTTGAAAAATAACTTTGGTGATGTGTGTTTTGTCCTACCTCCTTTTATGAAGCCTCCCTTCAATTGGGCTACGCATGCTGCATTGTCTTCATACAAAATCGTGGGTAGTTTGTCACACTTCAAATCACATTTTTCTCGAATAAGATGTATTATAGACCTCAACCACACACATTCTCGACTAGCTTCATGATTAGCATTATCTCGGCATGATTAGATGAAGTAGCCACGATTGATTGCTTAGTCGATCGCCAAGATATGGTAGAACCTCCACATGTAAACACACAGCATGTTTGAGATCGAGTCTTGTGTGGGTCAGATAAATACTCAACATAGGCATAACCAACAAGATCGGGATTGCAATCGTTTCTATAAAATAAGCCCATATCGGTAGTCCCTTTTAGATACCGCAATATGTGTTTGATTCCATTCCAATGTCTCATTGTAGGAGCAGAGCTATATCTTGCTAAGACATTAACTGGAAAAGTTATGTCAGGCCTTGTAGTATTAGCAAGATACGTTAGTGCACCAATTGCACTAAGATATGGTACTTCAGGTTTAAGAAGCTCTTCATTCTTTTCTTGAGGTCGGAACGGATCCTTATTCACATCAAGTGATCGAACAACCGTCAGAGTACTTAATGGATGTGCTCCATCCATATAAAACCGTTTCAATACCTTTTCTGTGTAGGCAGATCGATGAACAAAAATCCCATTTGCCAAATGTTCAATTTGCGATCAAAGACATAATGTTGTATTTCCGAGATATTTCATCTCGAATTCCTTCTTTAAATAATCAATTGCGTTTTGGAGTTCTGTAGGAGTTCCAATAAGGTTTACGCCATCAACATATACGGTAAGTACAATAAATTCCGATATTGTCTTCTTTATAAAAACACATAGACAAATGGCATAATTTATATAACCTTCATTTAATACTCACTAAGGTAGTTATACCATATTCTTCTTGATTGCTTTAGACAGATCTTTGTAATTTGATTGAAAATATTTTTTGGGACTTTGAATTATGTTTGTCAGACATTTTAAATCCTTCGGGAATTTTCACGTATATCTCATTATCAAGTTAGCCATAACGGTAGGCTGTAACGATATCCATTAAATGCATGTCAAGCTTTTCATGAACATCAAAACTAATAAGATAACGAAATGTTATTGCATCTATAACAGGTGAATATGTCTCTTCATAATCGATACCATCCTTGTGCAACAAGCGTGCCTTATATCTTTGTACCTTATTTTTTTCATTCATCTTACGTACAAAGACCCATTTATAGCCAACAGGCTTAACACCATTAGGTGTTTGGACTACAGACCCAAAAACTTCACGTTTCGCCAAGTGAATTCAACTCGGATTAGATTGCTTCTTGCCGTTTTGGCCAATCACATTTTTTTCTAAATTCTCCAACAGATTGAGGTTCAAAATCCTCACTATCTTATATATTGCCAGATGCAACATTATGTGCAAAGACATAATCCACCACTATATTAGATTGATTCAAATTCGTCTCAATATTGATTGGATCTATTGATAGTTCTTTATTTTCTCGAGTCTCAGGCTCAGCGATTTTCTCATGAATCTCAGGATTGGTTTAAATCATGAATTTCTTTATGAGGCTCTTTCGTAGTGTCATATTGATCATTTATTCTTTCCCCTAGGATTTCGATCGTTAGAATTCAAAATGGTCTGCCATGCTTTTGACTCATTAGCTACGACACTAGAAGATTGTCCAATAGGGACATTAATACGGATTGAAACATTCTCTATAGGGATATGTGATTTTGTGATCCTTCTCGGATCTGTAAATGCATCTGACTTTTGATTTGCTATTTTATGCAAATAAATAATCTTTTCCACCTCTTTTTTAGAAATAGAGGCATGTGGATCAAGATGAGACAATGATGGATTTTTTCACAAAATTTTCCGCTTGGTTTCACCATTTTCTCCCCCTAATTTTGGAAAAAATGTGTCATCGAATTGACAATTTGCAAATCGAGCAGTAACAAATCTCCCGTTAATGTTTCGAGGTAACGCATAATGGAGGGCGATTAAAACCCAACATATATGCCTAACCTTCTTTGGAGACCAATTTTGGTGTGATATGGCTGTGCTATAGGTACATATACTGTACATCTAAAAAAAATTTAAATGGGATATATTAGGTTCATGATAAAAAACTAATTGCAACACAAAATATTTATGATAATTTGTCGGTCTGAGACGAACTAGCATTACTGCATGCAAAATGGCATGACCCCAAACGAAGTGGGTAACCTCGTTTTCATGAGTAACGGTCTTGCTATCAATTGATGTTTAATCAAAGATTCTGCAAGGTCATTTTGAGTGTGAACATGAGATAAAGGATATTCCATTGTTATCCTAATTGATAAGCAATAATCATTAAATGCTTGGGATAAAAGCCCATCAACATTATCAAGTCGAATAGACTTAATTGGATTATCGGGGAACTGTGTCGGTAATCGAATTATTTGTGCTATTAATTTTGCAAAAGCCAGGTTGCAAGATGACAATAGGCATACCTGAGACCATCTAGAGGATACGTCTATTAAGAACATAAAATATCTAAACAACTCAGTAGATGAGTGAATAGGTCCACAAATATCCCCTTGTATACCTTTTAAAAAACGCAGGGGACTCAATCCCAACCTTTGTTGGTGATAGTCTAATAATTAACTTGCCTTGATAACAAGAAGTGCAAGAAAATTTATTATTTAAAAGAATCTTTAAATTCTTTACTGGATGCCCATTCGAGTTTTTTATAATTCGTCTCATCATAATTGATCTAGGATGTCCCAATCTGATCATGCCAAAGTACAAAAGTATTGGAATCAGTAACCTTTTGGTTTACGATAGAATGTGCCTTACTTGCACTCATTCTTGTCCAATACAGGTCACAAGACAAAGATGGAACTTCTCAATAACCCTTTTCTAGCCAAAGACATTTTTGGTAATGATGAGATATTCAAGATTATTCTCATCTATTGTCTCAATATGATATCTATTTCGGCGGATATCTTTAAAACTCAGCAAGTTCCTTATGGATGTGGAGGAGAATATTGCTTTATCTATGATAAGTATTGTTGCCCTAGGCAAAGTTATAGTAGCTCTTCTACAACCTTCGATTAAATTACTACTATCAGAAATTGTATTAACGTTTGCCTTACTCATATTTAAATGAGAGAAATATTTCTTCTCTTTGAATATTGTATGTGTCGTACATGAATCAATTAAATAAATATTTTTCAATTGGACATTGATCTAAGTTTTCTTTGTGAGATATCCATATTTTCTTCCCATGGTTTTACATACAAAAGAAATATACGAATAAATATTAGTATTTTCACAGAAAAAGGAAAAGAAATAAAGTTAATATTGATGATAGAGGCCGGTTGGATATGGATTAACAACATAAAACGTGTATAGAACGAATATAGTATTGAACGAGCATGGTTGCAGTCACTGTGGAATTGAACGAAAAATTTGTGCTTGTTCAAATTGCTTATTCCGTAATGATTGCATTTTTAAAACCAAGTCAATTTGGACTTGTTATACTAATGTGTTACTACTACCACTTCAATTAAGAAACTAAAACTTGAAAAAGGAAACAATATTCTTTCGTAAGTCTCAAGTAATAAGAAAATAGTAATATTTTACTTTGAGCTATACTGGAAATAATATTACTATATTTAATTAAATCGAACTAACACTATTTCATAAAATAAATAATACTAATTGATATTAGTGACTACTATTCATGTAATAAACTATGACTACATGATGTTTATTCATGTCACGATCTAAAACTCACTATAGGTCGTGATGCACCCAACGTTGCCATTAGGCAAGCTAACGGTGAACTACCAACTTAATTAATTATTTTATTATTTTTGAAATCATAAATCTTATTAGATAAATCGTAGATACGTAAAATTCAAATGAAACATAAAGTTAAAGTGTGTCAATGGTAAGCAAAACTATAAACAAATTCTAGAACATCCCAGAACTGCGTGTCACGAATGCATGAGTAGCTACTAGGAAGTACAATAACAATACAACATCTGTCTGGAATACAAGATAGACAGGATAATGTAAATAATTATGATAGATACTCCGTATGCTGCGGATCATAACATGGGATGAAACTCACCATAAATTCCCCGCAATAGCTGCGCCTTTGTGCCCAAAAGACCACCAGAAATATATACCTGCACAATAAGTGCAGAAGTGTAGCATGAGTACGTAAATCAACGCGTACCCAGTAAGTATCTAGCCTAACCCCGGAGAAGTAGTGATGAGGAGTCGACATCGACACTTACTAGTGGTCCAATAAATCAAGTACAGTAGAAAGTAAACAAGTATGAAGCATGGTAATTAAACAGTGAAAACCAATATAGGTACATGATACGATCCTCATCTGAACAGTAAACACAAGTCCTCAAATATCGGTTACCTCCTCAAATGGAGTATATAATATGGTCCCCACCAGATAGCTCATCACAATTCAAGTCAGGAAAACTCACGGATACACTGGCTTTTTGTCAAATATTATGGACGATTTTGCCGAGGCGAACGGCCCGATCCCATAAGAGTATTTCATGAAGTAGCCGAGGCGAACGAACCAGATCCCATAAGAGTATTTCATGAAGTAGCCGAGGCGAACGAACCAGATCCCATAGGAGTGTGATACATGATACTGCCAAGGCAAACTGCCCGATCCGATAAGAGTATTTCATGAAGTTGCTGAGGCGAACGGCCCGATCCCATAGGAGTGTGATACATGATACTGTCGAGGCGAACAGCCGATCCTATAAGAGTATTTCATGAAGTTGTCGAGGCAAACGACCCGATCCCATAGGAGTGTGATACATGATATTGCCGAGGCGAACGGCCCGATCTCATAGGAGTGTGATACATGATACTGCCAAGGCGAACGACCCGATCCCATAAGAGTGTGTTATATGATACTGCCGAAGCGAATGACCTGATCCCATAAGAATGTGATACATAATCCTACCGAGGCGAACGGCCCGATCCCATAAGAATAGGAATTTTTAATGGGTCCTTGAGCCCACTCACGAATATATGTGTGAGTTATGAAATTTAAGGAAACTTTTTGATGAATACGCATAACGCGAGAGAAATTCGTAAGGGAAGCATAATTTTCCGCGGCTAATCAAGTAGCTCGTCGAATATCTAAAATAGCGAGTCCATTACTCTGCGCGAGTCTAGTGTCAGGTCATAATGCGAAATAAAGTAATTAAACAGGTAAGGATAACTCAAATAGTACAGTTAAAGCATGACGTGAATCTAGGTCTACCCGGGCATAACCAGGAATTCTAGCATACGCACAGACACTCGTCACCTCATACGTGCATAGCTCCCACAACATGTAGCATATAACAGGAATAACACCTACGGGTAATTTCCCCTCACAAGGTTAGACAAGAGACTTACCTCGCTCTGAAATCCGAAAACCGGCTCCAACGCCTTTCTAACACATCAAACCGATGCCAAACGATCCGAAACTAATCAAACAACGTGCAAATCAGTTAAAATATACTCCAATACTCGTAATTTAACAATTAGAAACAAATTTTCAACTCCTCAAGAAAAGTCAACCACCGAGGCCACGCGTCCGGATTTCAAAAATTATCGAAAATAATTATTACCCATAAATTATGTAGTATATATTCCGAAAATCATCCAATTTCTTCCATGAATTGACCATCAAATCAAGGACTTATCATCTCATAACTTTGGGGCTCAAAACCCTAATATTTACAATCCCAACACGGATAAAAATGATAACCAACAAAAATAATCAAGGAAAAACATCAAAATAAAGGTCCGATATTTTACCCCCTTTCTGAGACGAGAACAACTCCACGAAAATCATCTCAAACGGAGCTCTAGAACTTAAGATATGCTCAAAATACTAATATTCTCGGTTTAAAACACTGTCCAGATGATTTTTGTTCATTGCCTTCGTGGGAGACCTTCGCGTTCGCGAAGAGCAATTTTTCGCATTGAAGGTCAACTAAAAAATCCTTCTTAGCATTCGCTGAACCTCTCTTGCTTTCGCGAAGAACAAAGGTTCGCACCAGAAACTAGCAATCTTGCCCGACAGGAAAATGGGCATAACTCTCTCATACAACATCGGAATTCGATGATTCTTGTTGCTATAACTCCATAATTACGATACTGATCTAATAGTTCAATGAAATCATAAATCAAAGGTCTTTTTCTCAATATAGTATCTTTTATACCCAAGGAAACGACGAAACATCAAATAAGAATGCAACACAACCCAAATACATCCGAAACATATCCGAGGCCCTAAGACCCTGTCCAATCACACAAACCAGTCCCAAAACATAACACAAACCTACTCGAAGCCTCAAATCACACAAAACAACATCAAAATCATGAATCGCACATCAATTCAAGCCTAATGAACTTTTAAACTTCTAAAACTCATGCCCAACCATAGAAAATCAACCCGGAATGACCTCAAATTTTGCATGCAAGTACCAAATGATACAACGGACCTATACTAATTTCCGAAACCATAATCCGGATCCGATATCAACAAAGTCAACTCTCGGTCAAACCTATCAACCTTCTAAACCTTCAATTTTTTGTCTTTTGCTAAAAAACATCAAATCAACCTACTGACTTCTAAATCCAAATTCGGACATACGCCTAAATCTAAAATCATCATCCGGACCTAACAAAACTGTCAAAACTCCGATCCGAGGTCGTTCACTCAAAATTCAAACCTTGGTCAACTCTTCCAACTTAAAGCTTCCGAATTGAGAATTATTCTTCCAAACCAAATATTCCCGAAAATCTAATCCAACTATACGTGCAAGTCATAATACATGAAGTGAAGGTGCTCAAGGTCTCAAACCGCCGAACGACATGCTAGAGGTCAAAACGATCGGTTGGGTCGTTACATTCTTCCCCACTTAAGTATACATTCGTCCTCGAACATGCCAAGTACCGTTCCAGAGTTGCCCAAAATCACTGTTTAACACCTCGTGCACATACCCTTGCCACCACAACCCATATGACCACAGTAGCTCAAGCCAGACTGAAGATCCTTCCTGTTACCTTAGCCCATAAGCCTTAGAACCAAATTCCAGCATTCGGAATTCTCTACCAGGTTTGATTCTAACATACGCATGTCGTATCAATCTCAACACGCTGTACCAAAACATGATCATGCACCAATGCTGCATTATCTGCGTAATTCGCATACTCATAATAACATCCTCAAACCACAATAGCTGCAAATTCACGAAGTCGATGCACGTAATATACCTCATAACGCATATAAGCCATGTTCTAACCCTTGCAATACTGCAATGATGTAAGAGATGTGTAGAAACTCATAACTACCTACCAAATCAATAACTCATGGAGTCTCTCCGCTTAGCGAGAACCATTGCCTCATTCTAAACTGATTAGTGAATTTTTTCCTCTAATATACATTATATAAATCTGATTGCACTAGTTCCAGGTCAAACGACCTCGTCTCACCCGGTACCAACTGCTTGGGCAATAATCCACCTCAAACACCGTCTAAAATATCATACGACGCCATCAATGCGCTAATACGCCACAACTCGAGTATGACCAATAAGAAATACCGAACCTGAATATAAGACTATCCGGCCTGCGCAACGAACAAAAACAATCAAAACAATGCTATGAACCTATCTTAGAGATGAAAAACAAGGCACAGAAAATAAATATAAGGAACCGTAATCAACATCTCACTATTGCAGCGTGCAACCTGATCCACACATGATACCGTTGCAGCGTGCAACCCGATCTAAATATGATACCCGTGGCGGCATGTCACCCGATCCACACATAACAATCAATAAGGAAATACCCACCAAGCCAAAATGCTCGTACCCATGAAACACACGTATATCAACAACAAGTATGCCAAGTGCATAACATTACTCTAGCTACAAGGGCCCAAGCACGACTATGGTGCAATAAATATCCTGCATCTCGAGAGCCATATTGCTCATATAACATCACAAGCTACACGGGTTCACAACCCACATAGCATAATAGAGTATCACATAGAATAACTGACGACACGGAAAACATCCAACGCCCGAAGATTCATCCATAAGCAATGTTGTGCTGAATGATCACATACGACCTGATATAGAGCATATATTCACATTAAATCTACCAACAGACCTCAAACCGATTCCGATCATCCCATATTGGGCCAATAACCTATCAAGGGTCCATAATGACCCCATTCATGACACATACGAGCAGCCGTCCAATCCGGAACAAACTTGCACAGTCCACAACCAAAGGAATAGAGCGTCCATCTGACATAAACTCTCCAATAAGCGACAATACCAAAATCTTCATACCCGATTACCATCTCTACAACTTAAATGACCAACACATCACACTTATACAATCATCCCGTGGAGGTCACTCCTATAACCTACTGCGCCAAGTAGCAAGGTCAACACATCCATGGGTACCAACCGTTCTATTTATATAATGCCAATTAAGGATCCACAAACCAATGCACTATGCCTCTTCCACATAACACCGTCCTCAGGCGACATTAAGTTAATGCCAACTTACTCTGAACATCTGAATTCTTCCCCTGCTCCTCGGGGCTCGTGACATTCTTATCCAATCGAACCGCAACTTGATCCTCAAATTCCAATTTCCATACCGCTCACTGCACATATCATGCCGCTACGCGAGAGTACAAGAATTTCATCATAACCCCTGAACCAGCAGTAGAATAAATACTTCATCGTCTAGAACCCCTTTCACTCAACTCATTTCAGAAGAACAATCGCAACATGGAACGTAATTCCCATAACCGCAGAAAATGCAACCCTCAAGCCGAAGTCTAAACCATAATAACTCTTCTGGGATCCATTTACACATAATACGGCCACCGAAATCAAATACCTCCAAATCTACCAATCACGACGGTCTTCAAGCCCGCACGTACAGCCACGAATCACCTGTATAGCTTAACACACTGAAGGAACTGATCATTTCCATAACTATGTTGATTCAAACCATTACTAACTGACCCAACTTCTCTCAATATACTCTCGACTTGCCTTTGAAATAATAGTTCTATTCAAACAAATAACAGACCTCAAACAACACTCATCCCGTGTGACCCATATCACTAGACCACATCGTCTCAATACCCATAAGCCACTTCATACCCTCCTCATGCAATCTATAGTAACTCCAACTGATACACCTACGCTGATTAGATATTCTACAAATCCAGAGCTGTTTCTCTCATTTTTATAACACTGCATCGCGACCCCTTGATAACATAGAAGTGCTCCAAGTACCCTTCACACTCTACTACAAAACTCAATCCTCAGCCACATAACGAACCTGAAAATCATTAAGCACCACACCTAAAATCTCAAATCCACTAGAACCATACTTGAGAGTCGCCCACTCTAGTCCAGTCCCGATTATTTAACCAAACCACTAGTGCTCCGTTAGCATATGAGCACTCCAATCAAGCAACCAGATGAATACTTTCCCTTGTACATCACATCCATCAAATTCCCTACTCAAATTACACCTGAAGTTTCCTTCCCTTAGTAATAACTAATCTACCAATGTACTGATAATCTGAAATTGCAAAGGCACATCATCATAGACGGTAGGCTCCCCCACCTAGCTTTAACCCACGATTACATAATTCAATAAGTCACAATGACTCCTCCTCCTCAGTTACCATGATCTCGCACCATTGCTCAACCAAATTTCTCCTAAGTTCTTGTTATACTAATCATAACACATCCCGAATTATTAGCTGCAATCGCACACTCGACCTCATGACAGTCATACCATCTTCTTCAAGCGATCCCCAGCTCACATCGTGGTACATACTTCATGTTAGATAGAAAATAAAGTTCTTCAGAGGGCCTTTACTAGAAATCACACAAATCCTAACACCTCAAAGGAGATAGCCTACCCCTGTAACCCCGTATCGACATCTTCCAACGACATTGCCCTGATTACAACCACCACAAAATTAGTTAATTCTCCTGAGTCCACACTCACCCACCAGTCAAAAGCGCCTGCTTGTTCCCATCAACACCAAATGAAGGTCTAGCGATGCATCCGGAACTCGAAGTCATATTACATCCCAAGCAAACTCTCTTCCGTCATATTCAAACTTCCCTAGTACAGTAGCCACCATCCCAAATGATATTTACAAACTTAGTCATTGTCCACCATAATTCCCAAATTGCTCTAAGTTTTCTCAAAGCATGTGGTTGTCCTACCACAGAATCCATACGCTACTCTGCCACTCCCACTTTGGTTAAACCATCTCCTTAAGCAACTTCTCAGCCTTTGTTGTTCATTTTTGACCTGCTAGCTATTCAACCTCCACGAGACACCTCCCACCATGCCGTTCCTCATCCTTCACTGCCCAAATACTGCCTCAAGTCAAAATCCATCTCTGTAGCACCCGAACTAATAAATTTCTACCAACTCTAAACCTCCGCGAAGATCATCTTTCTCGAGCCATCAACACTAGAAATACCGATTCGACCCTGAAGCCGCCTTACACTGCCATCTCTAATAATCGCTGCTTAGGCACCATCCCACCACACCCTGCCCCGAAGGAAATTAAAAGGACACCATAACAGCGAGGAGCCTTAATGTGTTCCAATAAAGATGACTACACCACATCACAAATGTGAATTCCACCACGTCAAAAAATATCAAGTCTCGCTACTACGTCAACCTCTCCTCTAGAATTAAATGCCAAACCTCTAAGCCATGCACCGAAAAATCCTCCGTTCGAGTCATTCACTGCCTCGACACATAATAAGCACCCTACTATTACGCGATAACAATGCATGAACATCAGAATAAACTGTGCATATATAGCCTCAAAACCATAGGCAATACTAACATTGGGCTGAAACAATAGAACATCTTCCACAAGGTGATGATAATAGCCTGCCCGAATACGTAGGGAGAAACATCCTACACCATACCTGCAATATCACTACAACTCCTCAAAGCCCAATTGATAACAGGCGTTTAACATCATATAAGAATGAGTAGGAAGGAAGTGAAGGCATAAGCTTCAATGGAATCAAATCGCACGACGAGAAATCAAGAAGGGAAGTGCTCCTAACAGTCCTGTAGCCTCTCGAAAATAAGTACAGATATCTCTGTATCGATCAGAAAAACTCTACTAGACTCGCTCATGACTTGTAAGACCTAAGTGAACCTAGAGCTCTGATACCAAGATGTCACGACCCAAAACCCACTAATAGGTCGTGATGGCGCCCAACGTCACCGTTAGGCAAACCAATGGTAAACTACCAACTTAATTATTCATTTTATTATATTTGAAATCATAAATCTTATTAGATAGGAAAATCAATGCATTAAAACTTGTAGATACGTACAATTTAAATGAAATATAAAGTAAAAGTGTGTCAATGGTAAGCAAAACCATAAACAAATTCGAGAACATCCCAAAACTCGGTGTCACGAGTGCATGAACAGCTACTAGGAAGTACAATAACAATACAACATCTGTCTGGAATACAACATATACATGATAATGCAAATAATTATGATGTAGACTCTATATGCTGCGGATCATAACATGGGATGCAGCTCACCATAAAGTCCCTGCAATAGCTGCGCCTTTGCGCCCAAAAGACCACCAGAAATATACCTGCACAATAAGTGCAGACGTGTAGCATGAGTACGTAAAGCAACGCATACCCAATAAGTATCTAGCATAACCACAGTTGAAGTAGTGACGAGGGATCGACTTTGATACTTACTAGTGGTCCAATAAATCAAATATAGCAGAAAGTAAACAAGTATGAAGCATGGTAATTAAAAAGTGAAAACAAATATAGGTACATGATACGATCCTCATCTGAACAGTAAACACAAGTCCTCAAATATCGGTTACCTCCTCAAATAGAGTATATTATATGGTCCCCACCAGATAGGTCATCACAACTCAAGGCAGAAAAACTCACGGATACACTGGCTTTTTGTCAAATATTACGCACGATTCTGCCGAGGCGAACGACCCGATCCCATAAGAGTGTGATACATGATACTGTCGAGGCAAATGACACGACCCGATAAGAGTATTTCATAAAGTTGCCGAGGCGTACGGCCCGATCCCATAAAAGTGTGATATATGATACTACCAAGGCGAACGGCTCAATCCCATAAGAGTGTGTTACATGATGCCGAGGCGAACGGTCTAATCCCATAAGAGTGTGATACATAATCCTACTGAGGCAAACGACCCGATACCATAGGAGTGTGATACATGATCCTGCCAAGGCGAACAGCCCGATCCGATAAGAGTATTTCATGAAGTTGCCGAGGCGAACGGCCCGATCCCATATGAGTGCGATATATGATATTGCCGAGGCGAACTGCCCGATCCCATAAGAGTATTTCATAAAGTTGCTGGGGCAAAAGGCTCGATCCCATAGGAGAATGATACATGATACTGCCGAGACGAACGGCCCGATCCCATAAGAGTGTGTTACATGATACTGCTAAGGCGAATGGCCCGACCCATAAGAGTGTGATACATAATCCTGTCGAGGCGAACGGCCTGATCCCATTAAAATAGGAATCTTTAACGGGTCCTTGACCCCACTCACGAATATACGTGTGAGTTATGAAATTTAAGGAAAGTATTCGATGAATACGCACAACGCGGAAGAAATTCGTAAGGGAAACATAATTTTCCGCGGCTAATGAAGTAGCTCTTTGAATATCTACAATAGCGAGTCCATTATTCTGCGCAAGTCTAGACTCAGGTCATAATGTGAAATGAAGTAATTAAACAGGCAAGGATAACTCAAATAGTATAGTTAAAGCATAGCGTGAATCTAAGTCTACCCGGACATACGCACGATAACTCATCACCTCATATGTGCGGAGCTCCTACAACATGCAGCTATAACAAGAAAAACACCTACGGGGTAATTTCCCCCTCACAAGGTTAGACAGGAGATTTACCTCGCTCCGAAATCTGATAACCGGCTCTAACGCCTTTCTAACACCTCAAACCGATGCCAAACGATCCGAAACTAATCAAACAACATGAAAACCAATCAAAATATACTCCAATACTCATAATTTAACAATTAGAAACAAATTTTCAACTCCTAAGAAAAGTCAACAAAGTCAATCACCGGGGCCACGCGTCCGGATTTCAAAAATTATCGAAAATAATTATTACCCATAAATTATATAGTATATATTCCTAAAATCATCCAATTTCTTCCATGAATTGACCATCAAATCAAGGATTTACCATCTCATAACTTTGGGGCTCAAAACCCTAATTTTTACAATCCCAACACGGATAAAAATGATAACCAACAAAAATAATCATGGAAAAACATCAAAATAAAGGTCCGATATTTACCCCCTTTCTGAGACGAGAAAAACTCCACAAAAATCACCTCAAACGGAGCTCAAGAACTCAAGATATGCTCAAAATACTAAAATTCTCGGTTTAAAATATTTTCCAGATAATTTTTGTCCATCGCCTTCACAGGAGACCTTTGCTTTCGCGAAGAACAATTTTTTGCGTTGACCGGTCGACCCAGAAATCCTTCTTTGCATTTGCGGAACTTCTCTCGCGTTCGTGGAGAACAAAGGTTCGTACCAGAAACCAGCAATCTTGCCCGACACGGGAATGGGCATAGCAATCTTGCCCGAACAAGGCTCTCGAGACCCTGTCCAATCACACAAACCAGTCCCAAAATATAACACAAACCTACTCGACGCCTCTAATCACACCAAACAACATCAAAATCATGGATCACACATCAGTTCAAGCCTAATGTACTAATGAACTTTTAAACTTCTAAACTCATGCCGAACCATACCAATCAACCTGGAATGATCTTAAATTTTGCATGCAAGTCCCAAATGACACAACAGACCTATACCATTTTCCGCAACCATAATCCGGATCCGATATCAACAAAGTCAACTCTCGGTCAAACCTATCAACCTTCTAAGCTTTCAATCTTCCAACTTTTGCTAAAAAGCATCAAATCAATCTACGGACTTCCAAATCCAAATCCGGATATACGCTTAAATCTAAAATCATCATCTGAACCTAATGGAACCGTCAAAACTCCAATCGAGATCGTTTAATCAAAATCCAAACATTGGTCAACTCTTCCAACTTAAAGCTTCCGAATTGAGAATTATTCTTCCAAACCAACTCTGATATTCCCGAAAATCTTATCCGACTACACGTGCAAGTCATAATACATAAAGTGAAGCTACTTAAGGTCTCAAACTTCAAGCTTCCAAATTGAGAATTATTCTTCCAAACCAACTCTGATATCCCAAAAATCTAATTCGACTATACGTGTAAGTCATAATACATGAAGTGAAGCTACTCAAGGTCTCAAACCACCGAACGACATGCTAAAGCTCAAAACGACCGGTCGGGTCGTTACAATTCGCTAGCTACTATGAATAGGTTAAAAAAAATAATAAAAATAAAATAAAATAATAATAATAATAATAATAATAATAATAATAATAATAATAATAATAATAATAATAATAATAATAATAATAATAATAATACCAAACTACTCAATCTTCTTTAACCACGGATCCATCGCCGATCAAGTGATCTATTTTTCTATCAGGGTGCTCAAAGAAGTCTGCCACATCCAAGTGGGTGATGTCAAATTCATTGTCAGAGACAAATTAGCTTTAGGGCCCTTATTCTTTAAAAATTCTTGATAAAGCTCAACCAAATATCTTGGTGTACGACAAATATTTGCCCAATGACCTTTTCCACTATAATGATAGCATTCAGTTTCTGAACCCTTTGCCTTTGGCTTCTGATCTTTCCCTTTTCACTTTTGGTGGTTATTTTTCTTTGGGGGATGATTAACCCCAGAAAAAAAAATTTCCTTAACCACGACTACGAACAAGGCCATGACCTTTTCCACGCTTAGCATAATGGGAATACACCTTATTTACTTCGGGCAATGGTGTAGACCCAGTGGGTCGATTATCATGATTTCTCATGAGCAATTCATTGTTTCGTTCAGCCACAAGGAGAAGAGTAATCAACTCAGAGTACTTCTTGAAACCTTTCTCTCGATATTGCTGTTGTAGGACTATATATGAGGCATGAAACATTGTGAACGTTTTTTCAAGCATATCATAGTCGGTGATACTATCTCCACAGAGTTTCAATTTGGAAGTAATTCTGAACATCGCCGAATTGTATTCACAAACAGACTTAAAGTCTTGGAGCCTTAGATAAGCCCTATCATATTGTGCTTGTGGAAGTGTGACCAACTTTAAGTTGTCATATCTTTTCTTTAAGCCATTCCACAAAATAGGTAGATCTTTGACTGTGAAATGATGGCGCAGAAAATCAAGGCCTTAGCACAGTCTTGGGTAGATGCTTTATTTTTGTCTTTAATAGCGTCTCCAAGACCCGTTGCTAGCGTCTCCAAGACCCGTTGCATCTAAATGGATTTTAGCATCCAACACCCATGACATATAGTTCTTGCCCGAAATTTCAAGGGCAACAAACTTTCGTTTCCTAATATCAGTCATAGTTAAAAAAAAAGAGAAAAATTATACATTAGTCTTCTCAAAGAGCTACTTGAGACGGTAGAGTCTCGTACTGATAATGTGAAATAAAACAATAAAGGAAAAGTAGAATATTGCAAAGAAAAGAGAGAGAATTCTATTGATTTTTAGGATGAATTACAATGGAATAGAACCCCTCTATTTATAAAAAAAAAAAAGTGACTTAGCTACAAAGTAACAAACCCTAATATTTCTCTAAAATATAGACATTCACCTTAAATACAATTCTATTTATAACACTTATCAAAATTTCATTTTATTTTTTACTCTCTTCTCCACTCAACCTCCCCTCCCCTCCCCC
>MCJB01050714.1:0-16716 GCA_002018475.1 Nicotiana obtusifolia | reverse complement strand
AAAAAAAAAACCACTAAAAGAAGATACTTCCGGAAAAGCCTCCGACCAAACACCAAATCTAAGAAATTAGTCAGCTTCCTTCGTCTATTTTCTACTTCTCTTCTTATTTCTATTAAAGCCAATTAAGGATATAAATTTTTGTCCACCAGAAACCCCAATGGATGTCACCTTCAGTCCGCCGATGATCAACCGCATAACCATATCTCTTTTTAAAAAGTCTCTAATCATAAGAGATAAGTAAAATCACACGCCTTCTAAACCACACGCCTTCAGATCGAATCTGGCCGAAAAACTTCCAGTTGCTCTCTCTCCTCGCTTAAGTTCAAAATTCATAACATTTCTTTACTCAAACTATTCACTATATTTGAGAAAGAATAAGAAAACAGATGAGAAGGAATTGAAAGATAATGAAAATAACCGGATAAAAAAGGGATGGATTGACGGGAGATAAACAAAGAGGGGTTATTGGTGAAAAGAAGAAAGAGAGGAGAGGCAAGTACTGATGGACAACGAGGTGCTCTTTCCCTTTTCTTTTTAATTTTAAATTTTTTCTTTTGGTTTTAGTATTTTTTAAATCAAAATATTATATTCACGTGCACTTTTTACGTGATTGGCACGCATTTTGTCTATATTATCTATGTCACTGCCACATAAGCATACTCAACAGTCAAAGTTGTCTATTAATATTCACTCCGTCAAGTTGAGATGTTCAAATGGGAAAATTGTAAGTTTGTTTACGGGGTTGGCAATTGGGTGCAAGTTTAAGTGGCTAAGAAGCCATTTTCCCAAAATTATTTTTCAACATAACTTCAAAAACTCTTTTTTCAAGTTTCAATCAAATCTAATGTCCAAGCGCTAGCCAAATCTTCTTCTTTCTTTTAGTTATTTTCCTCTTCTATTCGTACTACTCAGTTTTCCTCTTCTTTCTTTTTCTATGTAACTCCCTCTCCGTGTGCTAACTTGAAGATACTCCTTATAAAAATGAAGAATTGTAAACTTGAGTCAGAAAAATATCTAAAGAAACTTAAAGGTAAACTAAGTTTAATCAAATAAATAATATAAAAATTGTGAATTTTTATCAATATCTGTTTAATTGAATTCACTTTCTTTGATTTCTTAACATTTATTCCATATTTTTTGCTAATTTTGTTTGACGGAATTTAAATCGAAAGAGGAAGACTGAATCAATTTATCTATTCATCGGTTTGTCTTTTTTTCAAATAAAAAAGAAACTACTATATCGAACTAAACGAATCTAAAACTATCTGAATCGAGAAAATGTATATTCTTTATTTAGTTTAATCTTTATTACAAGGAATCATGTCCCCTCAACCTTCAAATTTTGAGTTCGCCTATGCAAGAAAAGTCGAATGGAACAATTTAATGTGCGCTAATGGCTTGTTCAGCTTCTAAAAGACAGACGTCCATTAAAATCTGCAATCCGAGTAGTGCAAGAGGAGTAAGACGCTTTCCGCTTTCCTTGCCTGAGGGAATTTGTTCATTCAGTTGACCCTCTATATTTCTATTTACTTATGCTTGTAAGCATCTCTTCTATTTCCACATAATAAATTCTTACGTTCTGTATGAGCTGTTCAACTTTTATCTAGGTAGGGCATCTTTGCCATTAGAATAATACGCACACTTTTGCTCAGATTTATTATGACTGATACTCGTGCCTCTCCTAGACGTCAAAATTTTATTTCCCTAATGAGTCACCAAGAAAATTAAGTGATCTTTGTATTTTTTTTTAATCTACCTGAATCTCGCCTGGTATAAAAATAGCGACGTGAAGTCAAAACACATTTTCTCATTAATCAAATGGATAACGTTAGCTTTGAAACCTAAATGCTGAAGATAACACCATATCTTTGACTACACAAATGTAATGGAAGATAATCACTAGAGTTTAGTGTACTATCAAATTTGTTGGCATAGCATTTAATTGAACTTAAAGATGGAGACCAAGGGCCAAGAAATCCTCCAAGCTCCCGGAAAAAAAGGAACTATTCGTGCAACCATGAACTAGTTACCTTTCGAACATCTCTTCCACATATGTAAACTAAGCAGCCATACGATATAAACAGGGAGCGAAGTACATCACTGCACAAAGCAATGTATGCAGACATGATAACTCTTTTTTTTACCGGTGACATATACAAGCAAAAACCCCTCATCTGTCGTTTAGCTATGGTATCTAATAAGTTTTACCTATTATTGGATTTGAACCAATAAGTTAAGTAAGTCATTTATCATCCCAAAGAGAACCAAAAGAAACTCATCCTGTCTGTTAGAGCTCACTGAACACCAACAGAATCGTAAGCCAAGCCAGGGAGTTTACTGGCAAGAATCAGCCACAAGATCGCTAGGAATAACTTAATGGATGCCAATTTGACACTCGTATATTAGGGGAAATCGGTATGAGCATATTTCACATTAGGTGGGGACAACTGCCAAGAATAAGAAATGCTTGTATGCCATTCGTGGAAGTTGGCTACCTTGATGGGCAGATTTTACATCAGTCTTATTTCCTTCTTCCTGAGCCAATAGTCAGAGCAGCTCAAAGCACCTTAGGGCATGGCCCCTGCCCCCTTTTGCTGCAGTAAGACGAGTAAAAGATGATGGTTTGGCTTCAAATCGAGGTTTGTTTTTTGTGAAGTGGACAGTCGGCTGCTACTTGAACCCAACCGACCAACAGGATTATCAGTAAGTTCAGCAGAGGAGCTTGGTCGGCTGCTCGACATCACAGCCCTCCTCGATGTGCTAACGGTCCGAGACGTGTGACCTCTTTCAGAATCAGCTTGCTGATAGGAACCCCAATTAACTGTTAGATACTAGTAGAAGAAACAATTTATGAATGCAAGTTGAGAAGAAGGTGAAATAATGTAAAGGGCTGCTGCTGGGAGAACCAATACGAAGTTCGTCACTCACCACAACTCTGGCGGATGGTAAATGCTCTGAAGATCTATGCCTCAAACGGTCCCCCTGGAAACCAGTTCCAGACACATTCTTTCTAGCAAATGCCTCCACAGCACCGGAAAACTTATCTCTAATTTCCTGTCTCGCTGTACAAAAGATCAGACAAACGCAAGAATTAACTTCAGACTACCATCTATTAGCATGATTGCTGAAATTCAACTCATAGAAACCAAACAGAAAAGAAAAAGACACCCCCAACCTTATTCAGTGCATGTGTATATTTATTCTTCTTTTTGTTTTACTCGCTCTTCCTATTATTTATGTTCCCTTATTTTTCATTGATATAATGTTGATCCATCAAGCCCACTACATACAATCACGTTTTCATCACCCATTATCTATTCCTTGATCAATGAGCACTTTAAGCCCCATCGAATTTCAAAAAAAAGGAAAAACTACTCGATTATTTAGTTGTTGCAATACAGACCATCTGAATTTATAATTTATGGATGATGTGGCAAGTCAGAAGTACAATGGTTAAACAATACAACTTTAAAAAAGAAAAATCTACCTAACATAATCCTTTAGCAGTTAACCAACTTTCAAACATGGCTATAGCTCATAACGAGATTCCGCTTCCTCAAGATCGAAATCAATGATGATGTACTGAGTATGAGATTGAAAACATTAATGGGCAATCTCATATCCTCCTCTCAAAATGCTTTTGTATTAGGGAGGCAGATCATAGATGTTGTTCTGATCACTAATGAGGTTGTTGAGTCAGAGACTGCGCAGAAAACTGAATATATTATGCAAGCTAGTTGTGAAACAAAACTAATGAGCATGTTAACAAATTCTTGCTTTTTCTGCTTCTAGCAAGGGCCCTAGGAGAAAGGTAGAAGCTGGATCCTCTAATGCATTTTCACAATGAGATGTTCCATAATGGTGACAGAAGACTCTGTGGTTTCTTTGGTAGTAGTGGAGGAAAGGTAAATTTTCTATCTCCACGCATCTCCCTATTTTTCATGAAAATTCTTTACTTGTTGTACTCCCGTGTTATTATTGTTGTGTTGTTGTACTCAGTGTTGTTGAGCCGTGGGTTATGTGTAGTTGTGGTATTGGAATTGTCATCATGGAAATGTTGTGGCATATGGGCACATGTGGTGCGAGTTGTTATATTGTGTTGTTATGTTTTTGGCACATGTGAGAGTATTGCCGGGGTGTTTGCAGTGAGTTATATGTGCTTTTGTTATCATTGATATTGCACATACGACGAGACAAGGTGGGCTATATATATGTTGGGTTTGCACATGTGGCGAGACAAGGTGGGACAATCATTGATGCACGTGTGGCGAGATAACGCGGGCATTTACTTTATTGTTGCGAACGTAACGAGAAAAGGCGGGCTATGTCGGGGATGATTTGTGATAGACTGAGGACATTATTATTGATTGTCACTCCTCCTTTTCGGGGCTGCGAGACATTACTAAACCCTTTTTGATAAAAAGGCTTAATAAAACTCGAAAAGGGGTTTCCAATTTGGGAAAGTGACAACGAGATGGACTAGTCATGAAAATTTAGAGTCGCCACCTGACAAGTGATTCTGGTGTGCCAGGCCACCGTTTTAGAACTTGGACTTAAAGTCAAGTTCCTACCAGAGAGTTGGGTAAGGGGGTTCATTTGATTCGGGGAGAAGGTGTTAGGCATTTCCCGAATCCCGTGAAAGTCACGGTTGCGTACTCGATTCAGTTGGCTTTTAATACATTTGAATTGAAATAAAAAACACACAGGAGGCTTGAGGTCATTCCCACCTAATAAAGAAGGAAAACAAATTCAAAGTACGACAAGTTTCACTTTTGATCCTCATATACAAATACCTCGGGACATTCCGCGGAATGTCAAATACACAAGTCCTTCGGAGCATTCCCCGGATAAGTTTAACTAAGGAATGACCTCTTGCCTTGAAAAAGACTAATAAAACACCCTAGTATTGCCTACCCAAGTGTGGTCGGCCTAAACATGTTACTAGCGAGTAATGTAATAAGATAAGAGAATGAGATCTAAAATAAGAAAGATAAAAGTTCAATTCGTGACCTTGTTCTTTTAACTTTTATTTCATGCATCTAACCAAACCCGATCTAAAGAGCCACAAAAGACAAGAAAAAGAACAAAACATCACCGCAAATAGGGATTTGCTATTGCAGATCCCATATGCGAGACGCATATTGTGTGCAAGAATCGCAGATCAGAACAGAACCCCAGATCAAGGTTCGATGTCAAAATGCGATCCAGTATGCGATCGCAAAGTGTGTCTGCGAGCCGCAAATTTCACGCAGAGATCGCAAATCAGAACAGATCCCTGGGTAGGATTTAATGTCAGAAATGCGAGCTCAAAAATGCGAACCGCATATCAGTTATGTGGTCACAGAGTCCACCCCAAACGCAAAGATGCGAACCGCATATCAGTTATGCGGTCGTAGAGTCAACCCCAAAACACAGACTAATCCAGTGTTTCTGGTGATTAGGTTCAAAATGCGAACCGCATATCAGTTATGCGGTCGCAAATTCAACACCAAATGCATACCAATCTTATGTTTCTGTTTTAACTTCTTTGTTAGAGTATTGCATTGTAGCATCAACTGCTCTACTTTATTTGCTAAAGTAATATTTGAGTGTATCAAATCATGGAATTAACAATCTAGAACAAGTATTCATAGCTTTATCATGCTTCAATCGTACAAATAGAGTAAATGAGAATTAGGACATGAACCTGGTAGAGAGTTCCTACTGTTGTTTTGAAAGTCTATGCTAGCAAAGGTCACGAACCACGATCGGAACTCGAACCGGCAGCTTGGTCGAACCCAAGCACACCTCGATTGAGATTGGTTCTCAGAAAACTCTTTCCCACTCCAACCAAAATCGAAGAAGACTGAAGTATATGTCGCTCCGTCTTTTTGTTTTTTTAAAGGAAATTTGAAGAAGAAGAAGAAGAAGAAGAAGAAGACTCTAAAAATCCCTTATGAAAACTCAGATCCTCTCCTTAAAACCCTCTCATCGTTCTTGCTCTCCAAGATCACTCACCTCTAGAATCCCCCAAAATCTATTATAATGAGTGAGTATCGTCTGAGTGGAAGAGGTCGTATGTATCTCTGTGTGTGTAGAGAATATTTTGTCAGAGTTAGTTATTATACGCGGCAGATAGAGAAAGAGTGGGCTAGGTTATTGGGTTGAATTTTTGGGCTTTTATTCTGAATTTGAGCTTCAAGAAATTTGCCAAACTTGGGCCAAAACCAGCTGAACATCTAATTTAAAGTACCCACAAAATAAGACTTTTGATTGAATTAAATAAAATATTGTTAAAGATAAAGTTGGGACTATATATTTGTATTTTCAATTTTTGTACCTAAAAATAGAATTAAATTTAATAAAGAGGTGAATTCCTGTGAAAATAAGCTCAAATAATTATTCTAAAAATATTATGACTATTAGAGTTACTCTAACGTGTGGATCAAAAATTACATGTCTATAGCTGCCCCTCTTTGACGGGAAACATGGAGTGTTTTCAGGCAAAGAACAACAAGACATGTTTTTGACCCGACCTCTGCTTGGAAAAACCAAAATTGAAGGAAAGAGAATGTGACCGGGCCCTGGTATTTGAGCTGCCTACATATCCTTGGTTACAAAGGAATCAGGCCACGTGTAGTTCGTAAGTAAGAAGGACAATGGAGTACCGAGGTAGGGAGTCGAGTGAAGTGTCGTCGAGGTTCCGGTCCGCGGTCCCTGCCATTACATCAAAAATAAAGAAAAAATTACATCAGAAGAAAAAAGAAAAATACAAGATCCTATTTGCTTTTTGTCTTGTATCTTCCTTGAATTTCTACTCGATCTTCAATATAGAATTGGAAAAGATGAACCCTGTTCTTCAGGCGGGCTCCTGATGTTTCTTGTGCATTTGAAGTGACTCTGAAATGGATTCCCTCGTTTTCCAGGTGGGTGCCTGATTTCCGAAACTTGACTGTGTTCCCTCGTCATTCAAGTGGGCGCCTGATTGCTAAAACTTGAAATGTATTCCCTCATTATCCAGGTGGGCGCCTGATTGCTAAACTTGAAATGTATTCCCTCATTATCCAGGTGGGCGCCTGATTGCTAAACTTGAAATGTATTCCCTCATTATCCAGGTGGGCAGTGCTAAACTTGAAATGTATTCCCTCATTATCCAGGTGGGCTCCTGATTGCTAAAACTTGAAATGTATTCCCTCATTATCCAGGTGGGCGTCTGATATTACAACAAAGCAAACAAAACAAGAGAAACTTTTCTGCCCCAGTTTGGAACCTGGGCATATTTGTGGGGATTAGTCAAATCATGCTACCTAAAGACTTCTTAAGAATTTCAAAGCTAAATCCCATTATCCATGAGGGTCCTGAAGATTTAGAACTAAATTCTATTGTCCAAGAAGGTCCTGAAAATTAAAACTAAATCCCACTATCCAGGAGGGTCCTGAAAATTAAAACTAAATCCCATTATCCAGGAGGGTCCTAAAATTAAAACTAAATCCCATTATCCCAGGAGGGTCCTGAAAATTAAAACTAAATCCCATTATCCAGGGGGGTCCTGAAAATTAAAAACTAAATCCCATTATCCAGGAGGGTCTTGAAAATTAAAACTAAATCTCATTATCCAGGAGGGTCCTGAAAATTAAAACTAAATCCCATTATCTAGGAGGGTCCTGAAAATTAAAAACTAAATCTCATTATCCAGGAGGGTCCTGAAAATTAAAACTAAATCCCACTATCCAGGAGGGTCCTGAAAATTAAAAACTAAATCTCATTATCCAGGAGGGTCCTGAAAATTAAAAACTAAATCCCATTATCCAGGAGGATCCTGAAAATTAAAAACTAAATCCCATTATCCAGGAGGGTCCTGAAAAACTAAAACGAATTTACCTGAGCCATGCTCTCTTCTTGGGAAATTCTGAATAGAAACCTTTTGCCCCCTGAGCCATGCTTTCTTCATGGGAGGGCCTTGCGGATTGACAAATTTTCATGTTTCCTGTTTCAGATACATAAAATCTTGTTAGTTTGAAAATATGTGGTGGTTAGTTTGCGGCGTCATTGCTGAGGGTCTGCTTCTGCTGGGGAATATATTCAAGTTTTAACTCTTGCTGGGGATCTGCTTCTACTGACTGCCATGCTTCATCCTGATCAGCTGCTTTGAACAAGCAAAGAGTTGTTTGACCTTTGATTGGGACCGGATCGCACAATCTACGAATGACCCGAACTTCTTATCCTTACCATTCATTCCAAATCCTGTTTGTTGTGATATGCTTGGCCGAGTTCTGCTTTGCACAAAATTTGGGAGTTAGTAGTAGTCTTTGATATCCTTCCCTGCTTGTTTATCATGGCTTAGTTCGAAAGAAACTCATAAAAATGGACTCAAAGAACAAAATGTAATGATTTTAGACAAAAGGGAATAAAGGAAAACTTTGAACACGGATGACTATGTGAAGGAAATTTGGAAAAGAAAGACTTATCTAAGGGAAGCAGCCAGCTTCAATGATCATGACATGCATTTTGGATTGATCAGCCTAATTCGTCCGACCAATCATATTCAGCTCGTGGCATAAGTCTATACCTCGAAGACCGACCTTCCACTGATCCCAGTCCTCTTGTTGGTTTATCTTTCAACTCACCATCGCCTTATGGTGCCCGTGAGGGTTTTCACCAATAAGACTCTCTCATTTTTGAATTTTCTCTCATCTCACTATCGCCTTATGGTGCCCGTGAGGGTTTTCACCAACAAGACTCTCTCATTTTAAATTTTCTCTCGTTCGTGAAGGGAGTGTTGCCCCTGCTGCAACTCATGTCTCTATCTCGCCTGACCCGGCATCCTCAAAGATTGATCGGAAGGTCTTTCTTTGGACCGTAATGTAGAATTTTGGACAAGGTCAGAAAGAAAGGGTGACATGAAGGCTCAAAATAATTCAGGATGAGATAGGGGTAAAAATTACAACTTTTGGAATCAGATCTTATCGAATTTGAAACTTCTGCCCCAGTTTCTTTGGGGTCTGTGGGGATTTTTAATTTTTATTTTGATGAGACCGAACCATAAGGCTGCCTACGTATCCTCAAAAAAGAATCAGGTGAAACGTAGTTCAAACGTTTTCCCTGTTTGTTTCTTTCTTTCCACTTTTCTTTCTCTTCTTTTTCTTTATTTTTCTTTTTTGTTCCTTTTTTTTCCTTATCTCTGCTACTGATTCCAAAAGAGGGATATGAAATAAAATAAATAAAACTCAAAAGGGTAGCGAAGGGGATAAAAGTGTTTGGGTAACGGAATAAAATGCCTTCGTCATTTCAACTTCGAACATGCCAAGTACAAGATACAATTGAAAATGAGCAAAGAGATCATACATAATACCTCTTAACGGCATCAGAATTGATAGCCATATCTACACATTTGCCTTCCATGTCTGTTAAATGCAAAGCACCATTAGGCAACACTCTCGTCACAACGAACGGTCCTTGCCACTTTGGGGCGAATTTGCCTTTAGCTTCCACCTGATGAGGAAGAATGCGTTTCAATACCATTTGGCCCACTTCAAATTTCCGGGGACGCACCTTTTTGTTGTATGTGTTAGCCATTGTTTTCTGATACAGTTGGCCATGACATACTGCAGCCAATCTTTTTTCATCAATTAGACTCAACTGTTCAAGCCGAGTTTTGACCCACTTGTTATCATCAATTTCGGCTTCTGCAATGATCCGAAGAGATGGAATCTCAACTTCCGCAAGTATAACTGCCTCAGTTCCATATACCAGTAGATAAGGAGTTGCACCCACTGAGGTGCGAACAGTAGTGCGCTAGCCCAGTAATGCAAAAGGCAACTTTTCATGCCACTGCTGAGAACTCTGAACCATCTTACGAAGTATCTTCTTTATGTTCTTGTTAGCAGCCTCAACAGCTCCATTTGCCTTGGGGCAATACGGAGTGGAGTTTCGATGCATAATCTTGAACTGTTGGCATACCTCTTTCATCAAATGACTGTTGAGATTAGCATCATTGTCTGTGATGATCACCTTGGGAATTCCGAATCGACAAATGATGTTTGAATGAACAAAATCCACCACTGCCTTCTTGGTTACGGACTTGAAAGTTACAGCTTCAACCCACTTGGTAAAGTAATCGATGGCCACCAGAATAAATCTATGCCCGTTTGACACTGCCGGCTCAATTGGCCCAATAACATCCATGCCCCAAGCAACAAAGGACCAAGGTGCAGACATTGTGTGTAACTCAGATGGATGAGAAAGAATCAAGTCACCGTGTACCTGGCACTGATGACACTTGCGAACGAAGCTGATACAATCCCGTTCCATGGTGAGCCAATAATAACCCGCTCGAAGTATCTTCTTTGCCAATACATACCCGTTCATGTGCGGACCGCAGAATCCAAAATGTACTTCGGCCATGATGATTGAAGCTTCTTTAGCATCTACGCACCTCAACTATCCTAAATCCGGAGTCCTCTTGTATAAGATTCCTCCATTCAAGAAAAATCCATTGGCCAGACGTCGAACGATTCTCTTTCGGTCACTTGTAGCATATACCGGATATACTCCCAACCTGATGTATTCCTTGATATCAGGGAACCAAGGTTCCCCATCAATTTCCTCTTCTACCACATTACAATAGGCATGTTGGTCACGAACTTGGATACGTATGGGGTCGACATAAACCTTGTCTGGATGATGTAGCATTGACGCTAGGGTAGCTAAGGCATCAGCAATCTCATTATGAATCCTGGGGATGTGTCTAAATTCAACTGACCTGAAGCGTTGACAAAGATCATGCAGGTACTGTTAGTAAGGTATGAGCTTCAAATCTCGAGTTTCCCATTCTCCTTGAATCTGGTGGACCAAAAGATCTGAGTCTCCCAAAACAAGTACTTCCTGGACTCCCATGTCAATGGCTAACCTCAGACCCAGAATGCATGCTTCGTACTCAGCCATGTTGTTGCTGCAATTAAATCGAAGCTGGGCTGTTACAGGGTAATGTTGCCCTGTTTCAGAGATAAGTACAGCCCCTACTCCGACCCCTTTCATATTAGCAGCTCCATCAAAGAGAAGTTTCCAACTTGGTTTTTCATCTTGGTCAATCTCGTTAACACACATAATCTCTTCATCAAGAAAATAAGTCTTCAATGGTTCATACTAGTCATCCACCGGATTCTCGGCCAAGTGATCGACCAAGGCTTGGGCTTTCATTGCGGTCCGAGTCACATAGATGATATCAAATTCTATGAGTAAAATCTGCCACTTTGCAAGTCTTCCAGTGGGCATAGGCTTCTGAAAGATGTACTTTAAAGGATCCATGCGAGAAATGAGGTAAGTAGTGTGGGATGACAAATAATGCTTCAACTTTTGTGCCACCCAAGTCAAGGCGCAGCACGTCCTTTCAAGCAGTGTATACTTAACCTCATAAGGGGTGAACTTCTTACTGATATAATAGATTGCTTGTTCCTTCTTTCCTGTGATGTCATGTTGACCTAACACGCAACCAAAAGAATTGTCCAAGACTGTCAAATAAAGAATTAAAGGTCTTCCAGGCTCCGGTGGATTCAACAGGTACCTCTTGATCTTGTCAAATGCTTCTTGACACTCATCAGTTCATCTGACTGCAGCATTCTTCTTCAGCATCTTAAAGATGGGCTCACAGGTTGTCGTGAGTTGAGCAATAAACCTGCTGATGTAGTTTAACCTTCCAAGTAGGCTCATCACTTTTGTTTTGTTCCTTGGCGGTATTAATTCTTGAATGGCTTTGATCTTTGTCGGATCCAACTCAATACCGCGTCGACTGACCACGAATCCCAGTAGTTTATCGGACGGGACACCAAATACACATTTTGCTGGATTGAGCTTGAGATTGTACCTGCGGAGCCTTTGGAAAAACTTTCTCAGATCTTTGACATGATCAGACTGCTTCTTTGACTTTATGATCACATCATCTACATAGACCTCAATCTCTTTATGTATCATGTCATGAAACATGGTGGTCATTGCCCTCATGTAAGTTGCCCCAGCATTCTTCAAACCAAATGGCATTACCCTATAACAGTATGTTCCCCATGGCGTGATGAATGCTGTCTTTTCTGCATCTTCTGCATCTTCCTCATCCATCAAAATCTGATGATATCCTACATAACAGTCCACAAAAGACCCAATCTCATGCTTGGCACAATTGTCGATTAGAATGTGAATGTTCGGCAATGGAAAATCATCCTTTGGGCTTGCTTTGTTGAGGTCGCGGTAATCAACACAGACCCTGGTCTTACCGTCCTTCTTTGGCACTGGCACAACATTGGCTAACCAAGTGGGATATCGGGTGACCCGAATAACCTTAGCAGTAAGCTGCTTTGTGATCTCTTCTTTGATCTTTATACTCATATCAGTCTTGAACTTTCGCAACTTTTGTTTGACAGGGGGACATGCTGGATCGGTTGGCAATTTATGGACTACCAAATCGGTGCTCAAAACCGGCATCTCGTCATATGACTAGGCAAAGACATCTTTGTACTCAACCAATGTTCTGATTATTTCCTCCTTCACCTGTGGTTCTAGATGCACACTTATCTTGGTTTCCCTAACATCATCCTGGTCCCCTAAATTGATTGCTTCAGTCTCACTCAAATTAGGTTTTGGTTTTTCTTCAAATTGTTTTAGCTCTTTGCTGATTTGTTCAAATGTCGCTTATTCATCATATTCTATTTCATCATCATACTCTACTTCTTGGATTATTATTTTAGAATTAGATTGGCTTTTAGAACTCGGCTGAAAATTCCTCATGCATGTCATGTCACTGCAACCAGCATAAAAAGAACTGTACAAAAGAAACAAAAATAAAACACTATTAAGAATAATGGAAAACGGGAAATTGCATTTCATTGAAAATAAAAGGATAGCAAGGTCTGAGCGTCAAGATAAGCAAAACTTATCAAGAAAGATTCGGATTACAACCCTGGAATGATCTAGATAACAGAAAAGGAAATAAAGCAAACTACCAAAACTCCTTCCTGATGGGGAGAGGAGTAACTTCCCAATTGCTAAGCTTTACGTTTGGGCACATCTGCTTTGCTAGAACCTTCTCCAACTCTACCATATTGACCTCTTTGAAAAGACTTCGGAACCATTTGGTTATCTCTTCATCAATATTGACCACAAGTTCTGGGAGTAAGGAGATTGGAGGTTTTTTGGCTCCTAGTTTGACAAAAGACTTGGAGATGTGTGGGACTGGCTTGGAGAGTGACCATACCTTCTGTTTTTGGATTCTTAAACCTTTTCATGTCCTCTTCTGTGGGCGTGAATCCCAAACCAAATGTACCATAATTCCCGTTGGGGCGTATTGGATGCACAATACCTTGCAGAAATGATCCCAGACCCTTGCCCGGCACGAATCCATTTTTCAACATTTCATTCGCAACCATGACAGATGCGGAGAATAGCTCGGGACCCGGAATGCGTTCTCCTTCAGTGATCTTCTCAATAGACACTATTTCAAAATTTTGAAAGACCCAAGGTCCCTTATCATCTTCAGCTTCAACAAACGAAACAATTGTGTCATTGCAAGCTGACAAATCTTCCTCACCATGCACAACTATTTCCTGCCTATCCCACTCGAATTTTACCATTTGATGCAGAGAGGACGGGACTGCCTTAGCAGCATGTATCCAAGGCCTTCCCAATAACAGATTGTAGGAGACAGCCACATCTAACACTTGGAATTCCATGGTAAACTCAACTGGCCCTATTGATAATTCGAGCGTTATATCTCCCACAGAATCTTTACTTCCTTCGTCAAAGCCTCGAACGCATACACCGTTCAAGCGGATCCTTTCAGTGCCAATCTTCAGTTTTTGCAGGGTAGCAAAGGACAAATGTTTGCACTAGAACCATTGTCAACCAAAACCCTCGAGACCACAACTTCTTCGCACTTCACTGTGAGATAAAGAGCTCGGTTGTGTTCCGTACCCTCGATAGGAAGTTCATCATCCGAGAAAGTGATCTTGTTTGCTTCGAAAATCTTGCCAGCTATCTTTTCCAAGTGGTTCACTGTGATCTTATCAGGAACATGTGCCTCATTTAAAATCTTCATCAAGACCCTGCGATGTTCGTCCGAGTGTATTAGCAAAGATAAAAGAGAGATATGATCCGGTGTTTTCCTTAACTGTTCTATAATGGAATAATCGTGCCCCTTCATTTTCTTCAAGAACTCCTCAGCCTCTTCCTCGGTAACCGATTTCTTTACTGGCAATTGATTATCTCTAAATGGCTTGGCTTTCCTTAGTTCTTCTGGAGCGAAACATCTCCCAGAACGAGTCAATCCTCCAGTTTCATTAACTTATTCCTCTACTTCTTTTCCTTTATATGTCACTATCACTTGCTTGTAATTCCATGGAACAGCCTTGGTATCAACCACCGGCAGCTGGGTCATTGGTTTAATGATGACAGGGGTAACAGGGGCCCCTTTCACAACTAGGACAGGTTTACTTGGAATCCCTGGCACTACCACTTTTGAGCTTTCTGGACTCGCCGCAACATCTTTTGACATCCCTTTCACGACCAACACCGGTGGTTTCAAATTGAACGGGCTCGGCTTTTCTGTCGCCCCTTCAACTGTCACAGGCTTTACTTTGGTGGAATCTGGATCTTTAACCAATTGCTTTCACTTGCCCGAATCATCATGACGGACTTATAAGACTTCTTGGGTTTCCCGTCCTTGTAAACTATTTCAATCATATATGTCTCTTCATAGGCAGGGAGAGGGTTTTGGTTAATGTTTGGAGTGTCTGGGGTTTGGACTATGATTTGGTTTGTATAATGAGTTCTTTGATGGCCCGTTTCAAGTGCCAACACTTTTCTATGTCATGGCCTAGATCATCAGAGCAATAGGCACATCTTAGGGAATAATCAAGGTTCTTTGAAGGGAGATTTGGTATTTTTGACTCAATTGGTCTCAAGACGTCCAATTGCCTTAACCTTTGAAACGGACTAGTATAGGATTCTCCAAGCGGGGTAAAAGTTTGTTTTCGCTGCTGCCTCTCTCTCCTATAATCTGGTCTTGGCCGAAAGTGTGGACCATTGAGGTTTTGGTAAGGTTGTGGAGATGGGTAGGCATTTTGTGGAGCTAGATAGGTATTCTGTGGGACAGGGGCATGCCATTGTGGGTAAGGAGAGGGTTGAGCATATAACTGGGCATGGTGAACGAAATATTGGGGTGGTTTGGCTAAGTCTTGGGGGTTTTGCGGGGAAAATTAATGTTGAGGTGTATTATATGGAGCTTGGGTATAGGTTTGAGATCGGGGTCGAGAATGGGTGTATTGGTGAGGTGAACCTCTCTGGCCCTGCCATGATCCGGAGACAACCATAGCGACATCTTTTTTCTTCTTCTTGCCTAGCAAACTTCCGGTACCGCTCTGGATTGCTTGAGTGGTTGCCTTTATAGCAGAATAACTCATGATCTTACTAGACTTAAGCCCCTCTACCACCATTTCTCCCATCTTCACCACATCATTGAAAGACTTACCAATAGCTGATATCAAGTGTCCATAGTAGGTGGGCTCCAAGGCTTGGAGAAAGTACTTAACCATCTCGTCTTCTTCCATCGGAGGACTGACTCGTGTAGGTTGCTCCCTCCATCGGAACCCATACTCTCTAAAGCTTTCACTAGGTTTCTTTTCCACCTTGGTCAGAGATAGGCGGTCTAGAACAATGTCTATGTTGTACTGAAAATGTCGGGCGAAGGCCTGAGCCATATCGTCCCAAATGTACCACCTGTTAATGTCCTGACGGGTGTACCATTCTAAAGCTGCCCCACTCAAACTTTGGCTGAAATAGGCCACTAGTAATTCATCTTTTCCTCCGGCGCCCCTCATCTTGCTGCAATAACCCTTAGATGGGCAATAGAATCCCCATGTCCGTCATACAAGTCGAACTTGGGCATCTTGAATCCAGCAGGTAGTTGGACATCGGGAAACAAACATAGATCCCTATAGGCCACACTAACCTGGTTTCCCAACCCTTGCATATTTCTTAACGATTGCTCGAGACTCTGTAACTTCCTAAACATCTCCTCCTGCTCTGTACTCTTGGGTGGTTTATCAGTTTCGACATGAGGCTCAAACTGGTGGATGTAGGAGTACGGGTCTGGGACTTTGAACGTGGGCTCCGGTGCATGGTAATGGGCATCGAGGGCGGGAAATGTGGGTTCACTAGAGGATCGATGAAGGGTAGTTTGTGGTGGGGGTACAAAAATAGGAGCAGCTGTGAATCCCCATGTCCGTCATACAAGTCGAACTCGGGCATCTTGAATCCAGCAGGTAGTTGGACATCGGGAAACAAACATAGATCCTTATAGGCCACACTAACCTGGTTTCCCAACCCTTGCATATTTCTTAACGATTGCTCAAGACTCTGTAACTTCCTAAACATCTCCTCCTGCTCTGTACTCTTGGGTGGTTTATCAGTTTCGACATGAGGCTCAAACTGGTGGATGTAGGAGTACGGGTCTGGGACTTTGAACGTGGGCTCCGGTGCATGGTAATGGGCATCGAGGGCGGGAAATGTGGGTTCACTAGAGGATCGATGAAGGGTAGTTTGTGGTGGGGGTACAAAAATAGGAGCAGCTGTGAATCCCCATGTCCGTCATACAAGTCGAACTTGGGCATCTTGAATCCAGCAGGTAGTTGGACATCGGGAAACAAACATAGATCCTTATAGGCCACACTAACCTGGTTTCCCAACCCTTGC
>MCJB01050713.1:14774-52039 GCA_002018475.1 Nicotiana obtusifolia | reverse complement strand
TCAGAATCCATATCAAATGGCACCAACGCCATAGGCCCTGTGGCTTCATCCTCATCCTCCCCTTCATGATCCGAGCCTTGGACAGTGTTGGCGTCTTCCTCAGAGTGGACTGGACTGCCTGGAGCAATCCCGAGCATCTCCTTTGATGCGCCAGAAAGATCGTCACGCAAGCGCATGCGTTCTTCATCAGAAATGCCGGCTCGGCTCATCAACAGGTTGATAGCATTGTACATATATCTGCTGAAGTTCTCATCTCGCTCCAACCTGGCTGCCGGGGTTAGTTTGGAAGCTGGCTCCATGACTGATGTAATGTCCATAAGACCCGGTGGAGCCTCCACCACTTCATCATGTCCCGGATACTCGGGCACTCCCAAAAACCGCATATACTGGGTCAAGAGGTTGCCATAGTAGAGCCGCCGAATCTGTCGCCCGAATCTGGTACGGGCCATTTCTGTTAGCATAATCTCAGCTATATTAATAGGGCGGCCGGTCATAAGGGAGAATATCAAGCAAACTCGAGCCCGTGTGCAATCACTGCAATGTTCGGCAGGCATCAGTCTAGCCTGCACAAAATTCTGCCATACCTTGGCAGCATTGTGGAAATCGGCCCGGACCATAGAGAGGTGGATATTCCTCTGTTTCTGTTCCATTTGGCATTGGAATCAACGCCACACAGGGTGTGTCGGATGAGCTGATAAGGGGGGCTTTTGATCAGTCGTTGCAAACGCTGAGGGTCAGCATTTTCAACACCCAAGTAAAGGCACAAGTCTTCCCGTCCCAAAGGCACCGTGGTCCCTCGAACATAAGAAACGGAGCGACAGTGGACCCAGTTGGCATATAATTCGCGAACCTGACTCAAGCTTGCCGGCCCTGGGCATTCAAGAAACTTTTCCATTCTCGATAGGCGGAGTCGAGCAAGAATGTCCGGAAAATGCCTTTCCAACAAGGTAGTGTTTATGCCCATCTCAGAGACATAGCGCCCGGTTGGCACAAAGTTCCGATACCAGGTGGCCGCAGCATCATCTACCAACTCTAGGCGTGGGCGAGGCCTGGGGGGAACTTGCTGTGAATCCTCATCAGCTTGTTTGCCTTTGGCTTGGCGAGAAGATCCTTCTCCCTGTTTTTGTTTTTTCGGTGCTTGGGAAGTAGTTGAAGCCTTGCCCAGAGCTTTCCCTTTGTTACCGTCACGTGCCATAGCTGCCTGCAACACGACAAATAGAAAAGTGAGAAAAGTGTAGGACAACTTCATGAAAGGACCCCACACTTAAACGTTAACGTATAAAAACAAGTGTGTGCAAGATAAGTGACGGGTACTCAAGACTTCCCCGTGTGTGAGAGTTAATGAACATGGCAATGTGAGTGAGTGTCAAAGAGGAAAGACGAATAAAGTTCGGAACTTTAGAGGTGAAAATGACAAATAGACAGGCTAGAACTAATGTACACACATTGTACAACATACATGAATAATAAAATAGAGTGCATACATGTTTTAAATCAAAACCGATCCCGAAATATGTATAAATTACCCAACTACCCCACACTTAATTCAAATGCATATATAAGTATTGCCGAATACTCAGACTTCATCGGCACTTAAAAAGTTATCATTCAGGCATTTAAGCAAACACTTGGTGTGCACGAATATTGTTCTTCACCCTCAACAATGGTGAAGTGTAGTCACCCTCCCAATTTTTGACGAAGTAGAGGGAATGGTAGTTTTCTACTCCGATACAATGTAAACCAACCAAAAGCACAAAAATTGCGGCCTAATGTATACTTAGCAAAGTCGAAACTACTATTATAGGAAGAGGGAGGGGGATGTGGGGAATGGGAACATGTAGAGTTAGACAAAAATAAAACTCAAAAGACAAATAAAGTAAACGAAAGGAGAAAAGAAACCAAAATCATACCTGAGGATGATAAGATGAAAGAAAAGTGAGAGTTGATTTGTTGTAATGAATAAGAAGGAGAAGAAGAACGGTGAAGAAGCAGAGAAATTTTTGTGCGTGTATGTGTGTGAAGTGAAAACGGGTGGGTTTGGGGATATAAAAGGGTTATTGAGTTAGGGGAAATGGGTAATGGGTTGGGTTAAGTGGGTATGGGTCAAAAATTAAAATAAAAAATCACTTACCTTGACACCCCCCCAGCCGTCGCTTGGCGCCCACCCCGGCACTGGGAGTCTTGGAATTTACTTCCCCCGGTGCCGCAGGCAGCTGGCCTAGGCGCCGAAGGCAGACTGTTTTTGCCCCCTCTTTTTTTTTTCACTTATTACACTATTACATACACTAATTTAATACATCAATTATATTCTTCTAGCTAATCTAAAAAAATTTTAAACAAGAAGTTAACTACGAATACATTACATATTGGGTTGCCTCCCAACAAGCGCCTGATTTAATGTCGCGGCACGACTCAATTTTTCTGCCTCATTCATTGGTCAGCACGATCTTGGTTTTTTCCCTATTGACCAATCCTCCCCAATAATGCTTAACTCGTTGTCCGTTCACCAAGAATTTTCTTTCACTGTTTAGAGCACGTAATTCGATTGCACCATACGGCGTAACGCGCACCACTTCAAAAGGACCTGACCATCTCGACTTTAGCTTTCCGGGAAACAACCTTAATCTTGAATTGAATAAAAGCACTTGCTGGCCCGATTCAAAATGACGTGGTTTTATATGCTTGTCATGCCATCTCTTTGTCTTTTCTTTATATAGTTTGGCATTTTCGTAGGAATGTAGCCGGAACTCATCTAGTTCATTCAATTGCATTAATCTCTTTTCGCCTGCAGCTTCAAGGTCCATATTCAATTTCTTTATCGCCCAATATGCCTTATGTTCCAACTCCACCGGTAGGTGGCAAGCTTTTTCGTAAACTAGTTTGTAGGGCGATGTTCCGATTGGAGTTTTGAAAGCTGTCCTGTATGCCCAAAGAGCGTCATCTAACTTTGAAGCCCAATCCTTTCTATTTACGCTCACTGTCTTCTCCAAGATTTGCTTTATTTCTCTATTGGACACTTCGGCTTGACCGCTTGTTTGGGGATGGTAAGCTGTAGCAACTTTGTGACATACCCCATATTTTGCTAAAAGATTGTTGAGCAGCCGGTTGCAAAAATGTGTGCCTTCATCGCTAATCAATGCTCGTGGAGTACCGAATCTGGAAAATATGTTCTTCTTGATGAAGGCAGCGACTACCATGGCATCATTTGTAGGCAAAGCAATTGCCTCTACCCATTTGGACACATAGTCAACAGCAAGCAAAATGTATTTGTTCCCTCTGGAAGGTGGAAACGGGCCCATGAAATCTATCCCCCACACATCACTGATTCCCTTGATATCTGCGATGGTCCACCCAATTGCTTTCTTGTGATTGTGCCCGTTCTTTGACATTGATCGTATCTTTTGACAAAGGCATGTGCGTCCTTGAACAGAGTGGGCCAGAATAGCCCGGATTGTAACACTTTGGCTGCTGTTCGGTCGCCTCCGTGATGCCCTCCATATGGTGAGGCGTGACAATCATGCAAAATAGAATCAACCTCTTCATCCGGAATACATCTTCTCATCAATTGATAGGCGCACTGTTTGAACAAGTACGGTTCATCCCAATAATAGAACTTGACATCATGCAGGAACCTTTTTCTGGCTTCGGTTTTTAAGTCTGGAGGGAGTACTCCACTTACCAAGTAATTGACACAATCTGCATACCACGGGGGAGAATTATGACTAATTGCAAAAAGGTGTTCATCGGGAAAGAATTCCTTTATTTGTCCATCTTCTTCTATGTGTGCATGATTTTCTAACCGAGAGAGATGGTCCGTCACTTGATTTTCAATCCCTTTCCGGTCTCTGATTTCTACATCGAATTCCTGCAAAAACAGTACCCAGCGCATTAATCGAGCTTTAGATTCTTTCTTAGTAAATAGATACCTGATTGCTGCATGGTCAGTGTGGACTATGACTTTTGTTCCCACCAAATAAGCTTGGAATTTCTCAAACGCCCAAACTACTGCTAACAACTCCTTTTCAGTGGTAGTGTAATTTTGTTGTGCCGGATCAAGAGTTTTGCTGGCGTAGTAGATAGAATGGAACACCTTGTCCTTCCGCTGTCCCAGCACTGCTCCAATGGCCAAATCACTAGCGTCGCACATGAGTTTAAAGGGCATTGACCAATCCAGTGCTACAATGATTGGTGCAGTTATCAGCTTCTCCTTAAGTGCTTCGAATGCCTTGAGGCAGGAATCATCGAATTTGAATGGTACATCTTTCTCGAGCAACCTGCACAAAGGAGTAGCAATTTTAGAAAAATCTTTAATGAAGCGTCTATAAAAACCTGCATGTCCTAAGAAGCTCCGGACACCCTTGACGGAAATTGGAGGCGGTAATTTTTCAACGGCCTCGACTTTTGCTTTGTCTACTTCAATGCCTGTTCTTGAAATTTTATGGCCCAAGACAATTCCCTCTTGCACCATGAAGTGGCACTTTTCCTAATTAAGTACCAAATTAGTTTCTTCGCACCGGGCTAGCACTTTACTCAGGTTCCTTAAGCAATCATCATATGAGGACCTGAAAACAGAAAAATCATCCATGAACACCTCTACAAATTTTTCAACCATATCGGTGAAAATGGCCATCATGCATCTTTGGAATGTCGCAGGTGCGTTGCATAGGCCAAATGGCATTCGCTTGAAGGCGAAGGTGCCATAAGGACATGTGAAAGTGGTCTTCTCTTGATCTTCGGGGCATATAACAATTTGATTATACCCTGAGTAGCCATCCAAAAAGCAATAATATTCGTGTCCTGCTAGCCTGTCGAGCATCTGATCAATGAATGGTAGTGGGAAGTGATCTTTTCTGGTTGCCTTGTTGAGTTTCCGATAGTCAATACATACCCTCCATCCTGTAATGGTTCGAGTGGGGATCAATTCGTTCTTTTCATTCTCTACAACGGTCATTCCCCCTTTCTTGGGTACACACTGCACTGGGCTGACCCAATTGCTGTCGGAAATCGGAAAGATAATACCTGCATCAAGCAATTTTATGACTTCCTTCTTCACCACTTCTTTCATTATCGGATTCAATCTCCGCTGCTGCTCTACACTGGGGCGATGTCCTTCTTCTAAAAATATTTTGTGCATGCAAAATGATGGACTGATTCCCTTGATATCTGCGATGGTCCAACCATGCCTTCTTGTATTCTCGAAGGACCCGTAGTAATTTGTCCTCTTGTGTGCTAGTCAGGCTGGATGATATGATCACTGACAATGTTTCAGATTGACCCAAATAGGCATAGCGCAGATGCACTGGGAGTGGCTTGAGTTCAAGCCTGGGTGCTTCCTCAACAGATGGCCTGGGAGGGGTCAGAGTAACAGGCCTTTCCAATTCTTCAAATTTTCTGAATCCTTGAATGTAGTTGCAAGATAGGTCCAGTATCTGCTCAATGTCCCTCATTATGTCATCTTCAACAGCTTCCACATCTCCAATCAATAAACATTCAACTGGATCAGCTGGGCTTAAGTACGGCACTAAAGATGTGGAGACATTCTCCACCACTGAAATCACGGACAACTCCTCGTAATGTGTCAGCAGTCGTAGTGCTTTATAAACATTAAACACTTCTTCTTGGTCCCCTACCCGCATAGTCATCTTTCCTTCACAAACATCTATGATGGCGCGGCCGGTAGCTAAGAAGGGATGCCCCAAAATAATTGGGACGTCCTGATCTGGCTCGTAGTCCAAAATGATGAAGTCCGCCGGAAATATAAACGAGCCAACTTGGACTAGTACGTCCTCAATCACACCCTCCGGATGAGCCAAAGAGCGGTCTACCAGCTGTAATATGACTGTGGTTGGGCGTGGATCACCCAACCCCAGCTGTCGGAACACTGAAAGCGGCATCAAATTTATGCTTGCTCCGAGGTCGCATAGTGCTCTTCCCACAGCATGTTTCCTAATAGAGATCTGAATAGTGAAGCTGCCCGGATCCTTTAACTTTTGCGGTAGTTTCCCTTGAATTCTCGAACTGCACTCTTCAGTAGGTGCCACCGTTTCAAACTCATTCAATCTTCTCTTGTTTGCCACAATGTCCTTGATGTACTTTGCATATTTAGGTACTTCTTGTAGAATATCCACTAGTGGAATGTTTATTTGTACCTGTTTTAAGATCTCAAGGAATTTCTTGTAGGCCTCATTGTCTCTCAACTTTTGCAATCTCTGGGGAAAGGGAGGTGGTGGCCTTGCAACCAATTGTGGTGGTTGCTTAGCCACTACCTCGTCGACTGAATTTTCATCTCCTTTGGCCTTTTCTGAAGTTATCTCCATGGTAGTTGGTTTTTCATTGAAAGTTACCTGCTTTTTCTTTTTCTTTTCGACCTCTTCTAGCTGTCTCCCGTTCCTCAATGAAACTGCATTTAGTGCTGCCCGTGGATTAGCTTCAGTGTCGCTGGGTAGTGCCCCAGCAGGTCGAGTATTCTGCGCCCCGGCCAGCTGCTCCAACTGGCGCTCCAGATTTCTCACTATAGTAGTGAGGGTTTGATACTCAGTTCTAAATTTCTTGTTATCCTGCACTAGCTGCTTCAGTAACTCATTTGTGTTATCCTCAGATTGAGGAGGTTGCCTCTGTGATTGATTATAGTTTCCCTGTGGTCTGCTCATATTCTGCTGCGGCTGATTACCTCCCCATAAAAAATTGGGATGATTCCTCCAATTTGGAATGTAGGAATTTCCATACTGTGCATGTTGATTCACAGGGCCCCTGCTTTGTTGTCCCACATAATAAATAGACTCTGGATTAGTGGGACACATATCACTTGTGTGGTTATCACCACACATCTCACAGCATATTGACATTTGTTGAACCTGCTGCCTGGGTTGAACCTGCTGCATACTCATTCGGTTCATCTGATTTGCCAACTTGGCCATATCTGCTCTCATTGCTGCCAAGTCATCCAGCTCTATCAAACCAGCTCCCTTTTGCTTAATGGCTCTGCGTGAGTCACCATCACCTTGCCAATTATGGTCGTTGGCTGTAAAGTTGTTCAATAAAAGTTGGATTTCACTGTAAGGTTTAGCCATGCAACTTCCACCGCACGCTGAATCAAGGTTCATCTTCGAGGATTCATCTAACCCATCAACGAACGTATGCCCGAGTACCTCATCTGTCTGGCAATGGTGTGGACAGTCTCTAAGTAGCTTTTTATACCTCTCCCATGCCTGTCGGAGGGTTTCACCCTCTCGTTGTTCAAAGCCCAAAATCTGACTTCTCAGTTACTTGGTTTTCTTGGTAGGAAAGAATTTGATCAGAAACTTTCTTGCCAAGTCATCCCATGTATATATACTATTTGCCGGCTCCTTTTGTAACCACTCTTTTGCTTCCCCCAACAGAGAAAAGGGAAACAACGTTAATCTCACATAATCCTTCGACACATTTGGATAGTTGTAAGTGTCTGTTATCTCCAGAAAGTTCTGAATGTGTCGCTGTGGGTCTTCGTGGGACAGCCCCACATATTGCCCCATAGACTGGATGAGCTGCACCATGTACTGCTTCAGCTCAAAATGCCCTGTGATTTCAGGCCTGACAATTGCCTGAGTCATATTGGCTAGATTAGGTCTTGCAGCTTCAATCACCGCCCTTTCTGCGTTTCCTGCCATCTCGATAGGCTGTGGTTGCACAACTATGTCCAACTCTGGGTTAATTCTGGTCCTGGCTTCTACTTCCCTCCTTCCTCTGTGTAAGGTACGTTCAATTTCTGGATCAAAGGGAAGCAGGTTGTTTGCACTTCTACTTCTCCGCATTCAAATAGAAAAGCCTGTGTCAAAGCAAACAACGTCAGCCGATTAATAAAACTTGAATAAATAACAAATAAAAGCTGAAATTGGTAAAGTAGCAGAATTTTTAAGTCCCCGGCAACGGCGCCAAAAACTTGTTGCTCCCTAACGCACACGCAAGTATACGTGGTCGACAAGTAATACATGATTGTGAGTCCGAATTATTGTACCCTAGGGACTTAAGTTAGCTACTTTATAACAACTAATATAGTTATTTAACAAGCAAGGATCAAGTTTAATATATGGTTTATTCTAAATTGTAATTCTAATTTATATCTAATAATTCCTACGAACAAGTATGTATTTTGTAATCAATAAAACAAAGATTCCAGGGTTGTGATTATGTTTCCAATCCTATTGCGTTATAATTGACTTATCGTTCATATAGTTCATGTAAGATTGTTAATTGATCGATAATGATACTCATAGCCTTCTTCCGAAGTACTATTCGTCTATTCCTAACAAGATTAACACCTATATTCCTATGGAATTAATCTAGCAAGAATGCAATAAGAACACGACTATCCAATTAAGCATGGTGATTAAGTATATTCCTATCCTAACCACGAATCCGCCCCTTTATAAAGGTTAAGAACATGCTTTCTTCAATTCTTATTCTAATCTAAACATAGTTTTCCCAAACATAGCATAGATAATTGATAGAACTTAATTGATGGCCAAAACAATTAAGCAATTAGGCATAGAATTGAAGAAACAATCTTATTCACATGAACTATTAAAACAAAATCGTCAAGTTAGAAACACAATATTCATGGCTAATCACAACCCCAGAACAAGGGGTGATTAGCCACTCATGTTCAACAAAATCAAAAGATTAAATATTGAAGAACTAAATAGAGATACTAGACAGAATTGATGAACTGAGAATGACTTGTGTTGTTGATGTTCCTAAGCTTCCTTAGACTCCAAAATAACGTTCTCTCCCCCTTAGATGGGTTTAGGGGTGTTTATATAGGAGTTGGGAAGGTTTGGGGTCGAATTGGGGGTCTTCTTACGGAGTAGGAGAGTTTCCCGTAACTGGCGCCCTGGCTGGCGCCAGACGCTGCCCAGGGGATCGCGACCAGTGGCCTTTTTTCCTTTGCTGTCTCCAGCGCCACAGGCAGCGTTGGGCGTTGGCCTGTGGCTCCTCATCTCCCTTCATCCGGTTCTTCTTATTTTGGCTCGTTTCTTCCCCGTTTTCACTCCCGATTGCTTTCGTTTCATTCCTACACATAAAAACATATTATATTAACATGAATCGATGCAATTAACGCCCCAAATTCACACAAACAAGAGCTAAATATGAGATAATTTATATATCATTTTATATCTTTTCTACTGATTATCAGTCTTGCTATAGAGTACTTCGTCTTCTTATTTACACAGAAGGAGGCCCGTTGGAGTTATTGATATTTCACAGATACTTTCCTTGATTTGCTGCTGACAGAGAGATGACAACCTAAGAGATTGATCCTTGGAAGATATTTCAAGAATAAGGTCGGAGCCTTCCAAGGTACTAGCAGATTTTCGCATATATGCTTCCATTCAGGATGCTTTGATTAATGTCATACCCAATAGATAACTCTATCAATTGCTTGATTTGTGCTAGTGAGATTTCTTATAACTGATTCTTCTTTCCATGTAAGCCGCGATACCCAAGTCTTGATTGATTCCTCTGATTCTTCTTTCCTTGTTGAGTCGCTAATTTTCAGCTATTGATGATTCTTCTTCCCTTATGACCAACTATTTTTCTTTTCCTCATGCGTCAGACATTCTTCTTGTCCTTTTTCTTTTTTTAACAGGTATATTATTCTTCATTAGTGTGATCCTGCAAATTCACAAGGAATGTCATCATTAAAATAAGACTAACATGCTTCCCTATTGATATACGCTCTCGGGTTTGGATTTTTAAATATAATTTGAAAAAGATTCGTGTATTTAGTTTTCGAAAATTAATTTTGGATAAGAAAAAAGTTCATTGATTTTCGATTTTTATATAGATTCCTAAAGCCTCACAATTTGGATGTAAAAGCAAACGAATTTGAATAGAGAACGAAAAAAAGAAACTTCAGATCCAAGATTTTGTACGAATAAAACAGAAGCAACCACTTTTATTTAAATACCTCACAGATATTTTTGAGATTAAAAAAAGAGCCAATCTAATGACTTGAAAATGTGGAGTAAGTACTTCCTTCGGTCAAAAGGTTTGTCTATCTTTGTTAGTTGTTAGTTCCATCCTTTTAATAAGAATTTACTAGAAATTCATTATTCTAATATTCCTCTCTAAACTCCACTTGTGAAATTCTACTGGGTTATTATTGTTGTTGTTTTGTTTGTTATTTTAATATAGACCTATTGTCACATCGGATGTATTAAATGAATATATGTCACATCCCGAAATCCCAACCTCGGGGTCATGATGACGCCTAACATCTACTTGCTAGGTAAGCCGATGTGAAACAGCAAATTTACTAATTTTAACAATTTATAACAAGATATTAACAATGACAACAATATAAGTCTGAGGTATAGTAAAATAATACTGAACAGAGAAGTCTAAACATAACCCAGAAATTGGTATCACGAGTACATGAACATCTAAAGTGCTACAAACATAGTCTGAATAAAATACACTGTTGTGAAACTTAGAAAAACAGTAAAGATAGGAGGAAAGGGGACTTTAGGGCTGCGGACACTGTGCAGTTGTACATCAGGTCTCCATCAGCGGCCGAATCCGAGTAAAAGCTATTGAACGCCACTAGGACCAACTCTGGTATCTGCACAAGAAGTGTAGAGTGTAGTATGAGTACAACCGACCCCACGTACACTATAAGTGTCGAGCCTAACCTCGACGAAATAGTGATGAGGCTAAAGTGGGCCACTTACAATAACATATACGCAGTAATAATAATAATAATAATAATAACAGGAAAGAAAAAAATAGAAAATGGAAGTAAAACAATTAATTTATGAAAATGAATCAAACCTCACTATCAGAAATCCCAGAATAACAAGTCTCTTAACCTTATATAAAAATGTTGAAACCAACACAACAATAACAACAATAAGTACAACAAACAGAACCCGCTATGGCCCACAACCCAATCCCACCACATCATCCTTTATTAATATCAAGTACCACGTATGCAATCTATTGCGCGCGCAACTCGATCCCACTGTATCATCATTCATCAACATCAAGTATCTGTATACAATCCGTTGCTGCGCGCAACCCGATCTCATCATATCATCATTTATCAACATCAAGTATCTTCCCTTATTCCACCATTTCAATTCAATATCTTTCAATTTCCGTTGCAGCGTGCAACCCGATCCCCAAACAATTTCAGTTAACATAACAATCCAATAATTCAATTTACAAGGATTTCTACATCAAAGAATAAAAATACAAGGCAATAAAGGACCACGTATTAATCACTTTAAAATTCGGATATTCTACTTTACAAGCTTATCGATGTCGGACAAACTCAAAAACTTACGCAAATGAAATTACATCTTAGAATGCAACAATTATTACAAAAATAATAGGACGAGTAAAGCATGTGACAATCAAGGTATGCAAGTAAAACAATTAAAGCCAAGTAGCAATGACGCACGGAGTCATGGAAGGGACGAACACTATAATACAAGAATAAATAAATTACAAGTAACAATTACGGCTTGGAAGTCACATAAAGCATGTAACAATTAAGGTATAGAACGAGATAATTCATGAAATAATGAGAAATATGGAAACAAATATCTTGACGGTGTATATACACTCGTCACCTCGCATATACACTGTTTTATCACATAATCCACACAACACATAGTTTAAACATTCCTATTCCCTAAAGTCAAGGTTAGACCTAATACTTACCTCACTCTGCAATCAAATCAAAGCTCAACCGGGGCCTTTCCTCTAGAATTACCCTCCAAAACAATAAAATCTAACCAAATATAGTTCAAACAATTCAAAATAAGCTTTAGAAACTACCTATGAGTGAAAAAGATTCAATCCTTAATGATTTTGGAAAAAGTCAACAAAAGTTAACCACATGCCCGCTTGATCCAAACCCAAAATTCAGACCAAAACTCGATTACCCATTCACCCCAGAGCCCGATTATGTGATGTATTTCAAAATCTGACCCCAATTCGAGGTCTAAATCTCAATTTTACAAAAATCTCCAATTCTACCAAATCCCTAATTTCTACCATGAAAATCCTAAATTTGATGTTGAAATCTCATGAAATGATGGGTAATTGAAAGAAAATGGAGTAAAGTTACTTGCCAATTAAATTGGAAGAAAAGCCTCTTAGAAAACTAGAGTTTAGGGTTGAGAAATTGTGAGAAATAAGCTAAGTCCCGTTTTTTCCTCTTTTACCCAGCTGCACGTGTCACAATTGCAAAGTCATGTTAGCAATTGCGAACATCGCAAATGCGAGAAGGTCGCAAATGTGAATCCTGTCATAGAGCAACAGAAGTCGCAAATGCGACAAAATGTGCGGAAATGCGAAGCCCCCACCGTCGCAAATGCGACCACAGTCTTCGCAATTGTGAAGATACTCTACTGTAGCCAGGCATCGCAAAATGCGACCAAGTGATCACAAATGCGATCCTGAGTTGTTCGCAATTACGAACCATTTCCTCACAAATGCGAGATTATCCAATCTCAGGCCTTGCTCACAAATGAGAACAATTGTTCGCAAAAGCGAGGCTTGCAATTCTGAGTCAGACCTCTCAATTGCGAGATCTGGAGCAGAACACAAGTAACAGAATACACCAACTATCTCCACACTTACCAAACTCATCCGAAACATTTCCGAAACTCACCAGAACCCCTAGGGATCCAAATCAAACATACACACAAGTGTAATAACATCATACTAACTTGCTCGTGCAATCAAATCACCAAAATAACATCTAAATCTACAAATCAATCCTCAAAACGAATGAATTTTCAAAGTGAAACTCAAGAACACTAGAATCACATTTAAGCGTCCGAAGCATGTCAAATAAATTTCGAAATTAACCAAATTTTGTAGATAAGTTTCAAATAACGATACAGACCCGGACCCACCAGGATCATCAAATTACCGATCCGGGTCCGTTTACACAAAATATTGACCGTACTCAACTCAAATCATTTTTAAGGCAAAAATTCATATTTTCTTCAATTTTTCACATAAAAACTTTTCGGAGTAAGAAACAAATTGTGTACGCAAATCGAAAAAATACCAAACGGAGCTAATCGAGGTCTCGAAACACAAAAATAGAGGCTAAATCTCATAATGACCTATCCGGTTATCACATTCTCCACCTCTAAAACAAACGTTCCTCCTTGAGCGGACATAGAAAAGTATCTGAACTGGTGAAAAGGTGTGGATATCTACTCCGCATATCATTCTCGGACTCCCACGTGGCTGCCTCGATCGGCTGACCTCTCCACTGTACTCTAACAGAAGGGTAACTCTTGGACCTCAACTTCCGGACCTGCTGTGCTAGAATGGCCATCAGCTCCTCCTCGTAAGTCAAATTCTTGTCCAATTGGACTGAGCTGAAATCTAAAATATGGGACGGATCACGGTGATACTTCCGGAGCATCGACACATAGAACACCAGATGGATTGCTGATAAACTAGGTGGCAATGCAAGCTTGTAGGCCACCTCGCCCACTCACTCAAGAATCTCAAAAGTTTTGATATACCTAGGGCTCAACTTGCCCTTCTTTTCAAACCTCATCACACCCTTCATGGGTGAAACCCTGAGCAGAACCTTCTCTCCAACCATGAGTGCAATATCACGAACTCTACGATCGACATAACTCTTCTGCCTAGACTGAGCTGTGTAAAGTTGATCCTGAATCATTTTGACATTTCCAAGGCATCCTGAACCAAATCGGTACCGAACAACCGAGCCTTTCCGGGCTAAACCAGCCAACTGGTGAACGCCACTGCCTCCCATATAATACCTTATACGGACCCATCTAAAGACTCGATTGGTAGTTGTTGTTGTAGGAAAACTCCGCAAGCAGCAAGAACAGATCCCAAGAACCCCCGAAAACCATAACGCAGATGCGAAGCATATCCTCCAATATTTGAATGGTGCGCTCGGGTTGCCCGTCTGTCTAGGGTGAAATGTTGTACTCAACTCAACCGGTGTGCCTAACTACCGTTGTACGACCCTCCAGAAGTGTGATGTGAACTGCGTACCCCGATCTGAAATGATGACACCAGCACACCGTGAAGACGAACAATCCCGCGGATATAGATCCCAGCCAACCGCTCTAAAGAATAGGCAGCTGCTACTGGAATGAAATGTGCCGATTTGGTCAACCTGACCACAGTGACCCACACTGCGTTGAATTTCTTCGAAGTCTGTGGGAGCCCAACAACAAAATCCATGGTAATATGCTCCCACTTCGCTCGGGAATCTCAAGCTTCTGAAGCAAACCGCCAGGCCTCTGATGCAACTATATGCAACTATTAATGCTGACAATTTAAACACCAAGCCATATATGCAACTATATCCTTCTTCATTCTTCTCCATCAATAATGCTTCCTGAAATCCTGATACATCTTAGTGACACACGGATGCACGGAATACCACGAACTGTAGGCCTCCTCAAGAATCAACTCACAAACCCATCCACATTGGGCACACAAATCCAACCCTGCATCCGCAATACCCCATCATCTCCAATAGTAACTGCTTGGCGCCACAGTGCTGCACAATGTCCTTAAGAACAAGCAAATAAGGGGGTCGTCATACTGACGCTCTCTGATGCGCTCATATAAAGAAGACCGAGAGACCGTGCAAGCTATAACCCGATTGGGCTCCAAAGCATCTAACCTCACGAACTGATTGGCCAAAGTCTGAACATATGATGCTAGCAGCCTCTCACCAACTGGAATATACGCATGGCTACCCATACTCACAGCCTTTCTACTCAAGGCATCGACCACCACATTGGCCTTCCCGGGATGATACAAAATGGTGATATCATAGTCTTTCTACAGCTCCAACCACCCCCGCTGCCTCAAGTTGAGATCATTTTGCTTGAACAAATACTGTAGACTCCGATGATTCGTGAATACTTCACACGACACGTCGTAGAAATAATTCCTCCAAATCTTCAGTGCATGAACAACGGCTGCAACCTCTAAGTCATAAAAAGGGTAATTCTTCTTATGAACCTTCAATTGCACCAAGCCCAATACGCGATGCATCACAATACACCATGTAGGATCCTGAACCTGTAGCCAACACCAACACTGGGGTTGTAGTCAAAGCAGTCTTGAGCTTCTAAAAGCTCAACTCACACTCGTCGGACCACCTAAATGGAGCACCCTTCTGGGTCAATCTAGTTAATGGGGCTGCTATGGATGAAAATCCCTCCACAAACCAGCGGTAATAACCCGCCAAACCCAGGAAACTTAAATCTCTGTAGCTGAAGTAGGTCTAGGCCAGTTCTGAACCGCCTCAATCTTCTTAGGATCCACTTTTATACCCTCGGCCGATACAACATATCCCAAAAAGGAAATCGAGTCCAACCAAAACTCACACTTTGAAAACTTAGCATATACCTGACTATCTCTCAGAGACTGAAGTACAACTCGAAGATGCTGCTCATGCTCCTCTCGACTGCAGGAATAGATCAAGATATCATCAATAAATACGATCACAAAAGAATCCAAATAGGGCTTAAATACCCGGTTCATCAAATTCATAAATGCTTATGGGGCATCTGTCAACTCAAATGACATTACTAGGAACTCATAATGCCCATACCGAGTCCGAAAAGTTGTCTTAGGGACATCTGATGCCCTAATCTTCAACTGATGGTAGCCAGACCTCAAATCAATCTTCGAAAGCACTTTGGCACCCTGAAGCTGATCAAATAAGTCATCAATCCTCGGCAATGGATACTTGTTCTTGATAGTGACTTTGTTTAACTGTCGATAGTCTATACACATCCTCATCGAACCATCCTTCTTCTTCACGAACGGCACATGGGCACCCCAAGGCAAGACACTAGGTCTAATGAATTCCTTATCAAGTAAATTTTGCAATAGCTCCTTCAGTTCCTTCAACTCAAGCGGGGCCATACGGTGTGGTGGAATATAAATTAGCTGAGTGCTTGGAGCCAAATCAATACAGAAGTCAATATATTTGTTAGGTGGTATCTCCGGCAGATCTGCAGGAAACACCTCTAGAAACTCACGCACAACTGGTACCGAATCCATGGAAGGAATCTCCCCACTAGAATCGCGATTATAGGCTAAATAAGCTAGACACCCCTTCTCGACCATACGCCGAGACTTCACATAACAAATAACCTTGCAAGTAGAATGGCTCAGAGCTCCTCTCCACTCTAATTGAGGCAACCCCGGCATGGCAAAAGTCATCATCTTGGCGTGACAGTCCAATATAGCATGATACGGTGACCGCCAATCCATGCCTAAAATAACATCAAAGTCTATCATATCAAGAAATAAGAGATCTACATTAGTCTCAAGACTCCCAATAGTAACCACACATGACCGAAAAACATGATCTATAATAATAGAATCTCCCACAAGCATGGACACATACACAGGAGCACTCAAAGAATCACGAGGCATAACCAGATATGAAGCAAAATAGGATGACACATAGGAATAAGTAGAGCTCGGATCAAATAGAACTGACGCATCTCTACGAAAAACTGGAACAATACCTGTGATAACGATGTCAGATGACTCGGCCTCAGGTTTAGCTAGGAATGCATAAAACGGGGTTGGGCCCCACCACCCTGACCTCCGCCTCTCGGACGGCCTTTAGCTGGCTGGCCTCCACCTCTAACGGCCTAACCTCCACCTCTAATGGCCTGACCCCTACCTATGGCAGCCTGACCCCCGCCTCTATCTGGCTGAGTGGCAGTGAAGCAACCAGTGCCCAAACCATGGCACGAGAACTCTGTTGTGGCATGCTGCTCAACAATCTTGGGCAGTACGACCTGTATCCCCACACTCAAAACACCCTCCCAACTGCTGTGGCTGTAGAAGCTGAGACTGACCCAACCGGGCTGGATAACCACTATGGTAGCTCTGGATCGGAGGCGCAGTAATAGGAGCTGATGGTGCATTGTAGGCTAGTTGCCCAGGACGAGATATATAAGGACAACGACTATCAGAAGCATCGTGGGATGCCTGAAGTGCTGACTAAAATTTCTTGGGAGGATGGCCTCTACCCAAAGTACCCCTGCCTCCAGATGAGGCGCCACTGAACCCTCCAAAATTATGAGGCCTCTTATATGATACCGAGCCCATCTCCTGATCACGAACCATCTAGAAATCTCGATAGTTCTCTGAAAAGAAATATCATCTCCAGTCTCCTTGGCTATCTACAGTCTGATACTGAAAGTGAGTCCATCAATAAATATCCTCACTCCCTCCCTCTTAGTAGGGAGCAAGACAATGACATGGCGAGCTAGGTCCACAAATCGAGTCTCTTACTGGGTGACGGTCATGCCACCCTGCTGAAGGCGCTCAAACTGCCTGCGATACTAATCTCTCAGAGTGAAAGGAATGAACTTCTCTAAAAATAGCTGTGAAAACTGATCCCAGGTAAGTACAGTTGGTCTGGTCAACACATAATCTCTCCACCATCTCTTGGCAGAACTAGTCATCTGGAACACTGCAAAGTCGACCCCATTGGTCTCCACAATACCCATGTTACGCAACACCTCGTGGAAATGGTCCAAGTAGTCATGTGGGTCCTCAGAAGGTGCACCGCTGAAATAAACAGGAAAGAGCTTGATAAACTTATCCAGCCTCATCAAGCCTCAGAAGACAAAGCGGGCCTATCTCTGGCCTGTGCCACAGCAACCGGCTGAACTACCCAACTGGTTGGGTTGTTGGAGTCTAATATATGGGAGTCATCTACTCTGGAGTATGAGTAGCGAGAGTCTGCGCTCCTCCCCCAGCCTGAGAGATGGCTGGTGCCTCCAAAAATTCATCGGTCTGGGCCACACTCTCCATAAGGCCCACCAAGTAGACTAGAGCGTCCTGAAGTATTGGAGTGGCTATGAAACCCTTGGGGAACTGAGCTGGTCCGACCAGTACGATCTGAGTTGTGATCTCCTCCTCATAATCAATCTGAGGCTCCACTGTGGGTGCTGCTGCTCAAGCTCTAGGCTGAGCTCTGCCTCTGCCTCGGCCTCTGCCCCTGATATTAGCTACAACAAGGGGCTCTGGTTCCTGCCTGACTGTAGATGTTGTGCGTGTTCTCACCATCTGTGAGAGAGCGAGAATGGAATGATTCAAACATCAATGGAAGAACAAAATTGCACGATAGGGAAAGAAAGAATTGAATTTTTCCCTAAAACTCCATAGCCTCTAGAAGATAAGTACAGACGACTCCGTACCGATCCTCCAGATTCTAGTAAGCTTGCCCATGACTCGTGAGACCTAGGCAACCTAGTGTTCTGATACCAACTTGTTAAGACCCGGAATTTCAATCTCGGAGTCATGATGGCGCCTAACATCTACTTGCTAGGCAAGCCGACGTTAAACAGAAAATTTATTGATTTTAACAATTTGTAACAGGATATTAACAATAAAAACGATATAAGTCTAGTAAAATAATATTGAACATCGAAGTCATAACATAACTCAGAAGCTGGTGTCACGAGTACATGAACATCTAGAGTGCAAACATGGTCTAAATAAAAAACACTATTTTGAAACTCAGAAAAACAGTAAAGATAGGAGGGAAGGGGATTTCAGGGTTGCGGACGTGGTGCAACTATACCTCAAGCCTCCGTCAGCTACCGAATCCGAGCAAAAACTACTAAACGCCGCTAGGACCAACTCCGGTATCTGCACAAGAAGTGCAGAGTGTAATATGAGTACAACCGATCTCACGTACACTATAAGTGTCGAGCCTAAAATAGTGAAGAGGCTAAAGCAGGCCACTTACAATAACATGTATGCAGTAATAATAATAATAATAATAATAATAATAATAATAATAATAATAATAATAATAATAATAATAATAATAATAATAATAATAATAATAATAACAGAAAAGGAAAAACAGGAAATGGAAGTAAATCAATCAATTTATAAAAATAAACTCAAACCTCACTATCAGAAAGCCCAGAATAACAAGTCTCGCAATCTCATATTAAAAATAGTGAAACCAACACAACAACAACAACAATAAGTATCACACACACAACCCGATGTAGCACGCAATCCGATCCCACTACATCATCCTTTATAAATATCAAGTACCACGTACACAATCCATTGTGGCGCCAACCCGATCCCCCCATATCATCATTTATCAACATCAAGTATCCGCCCCTATTCCATCATTTCAATTCAATATCTTTCAGTTCCCGTTGCGGTGTGCAACTGGTCCCCAAACAATTTCAATTAACATAACAATCAAGTAACTTAATTTACAAGGATTTCTACATCAAAGAATAAAAGTACAAGGCAATAAAGGACCACGTATTAATCAAATAATCTTAAAAATTCGAAGATTCTACTTTACAAGTTTATCGATGTCTAACAAACTCAACAACTCACACTAATGAAACTACATCTTTGAATGCAACAATTAATAAAAAAAATAATAGGACGAGTAAAGCATGTGACAATCAAGGTGCGCAAGTAAAACAATTAAAGGCAAGTAGCAATTAAGCACGGATTCATGGAAGGGATGAACAATATAATACAAGAATAAATAAATTACAAGTAACAATTATGGCATGGAAGTCACATGAAGCATGTAACAATTAACACAAGGAACAAGATGATTCATGAAATACCGAGAAACATGGAAACAAATATCTTGATGGCGTATATACACTCGTCACATCGCCTATACACTATTTTCTCACATAATCCACACAACACATAGTTCAAAAATTTCTAATTCACTCAACTCAAGGTTAGATCCATTACTTACCTCACTCCGGAATCAAAGCAAAGCTCAACCGACGCCTTTCCTCTACAATTAACCTCCAAACCAATCAAATATAACCAAATATAGTTCAAACAATTCAAATAAGCTTTAGAAACTACCTACGAGTGAAAAAGATTCAATATTTAATGATTTTGGAAAAAGACAACAAAAGTCAACCCCGGGCCCGCTTGGTCCAAACTCGAGATTCAGACTAAAATCCGATTACTCATTCACCCCCCGACCCAGTTATGTAATTTGTTTCGAAATCCGACCCCTATTTGAGGTCTAAATCTCAATTTTACAAAAATCTTCAATTCTACCCAAATCCCTAATTTTCTACCATGAAAATCCTAAATTAGATATTGAAATCTCATGAAATGTAATGGGTAATTGAAAGGAAATATATTAAACTCGCTTACCAATGAATTTGGGAAGAAAAGCCTCTTGAAAAATCGCCTCTAGAGTGTTTAGGGTTGAGAAATGGTGAGAAATGAGCTAAGTCCCATTTTCCCATCTTTTACCCAGATGCAGGTGTCGCAATTACGAAGTCATGTTAGCAATCGCGAACACCGCAAATGCGAGACAAGGGTCGTAAATGCGAATCCTGTCACAGAGCCACAAAAGTCCAAATGCGACAAAATTTGCTCAAATGCGAAGTCCTCACCGTCGCCAATGCGACCACAATCTTCGCAACAGCAAAGATACTCTATTGTTGCCAGGCATCGCAAATGCGATCCTGAGCTGTTCACAATTGCGAACCATTTCCTCGCAAATGCGAGACTACCCAATCCCAGGCCCTGCTCGCAAATGTGAATGCTTGTTCGCAAAAGCGAGGCTCGCAATTGCGAGATCTATAGCAGAACACCAACAACAAAGTGCATCAGCTATCTCCACACTTACCAAATTCATCTAAAACATGTCCGAAACTCACCCGAGCCCTCGGGCTCTAAACCAAACATGCACACAAGTGTAATAACATCATACTAACTTGCTCGTGCAATCAAATCACCAAAATAATATTTAAATCTACGAATCAATCCTCAAAACGAATGAACTTTCAAAGTGAAACTCAAGAACACTAGAATCACATTTAAGCGTCCGAAGCATGTCAAATAAATTTCGAATTGAACCAAATTTTGCAGACAAGTTTTAAATAGTGATACGGACCTATTCCAAGTTTCAACATCAAAATCCGAACTCGTTAGCAAAGAAGTCAACTTTTGGTCAAACCTAGTTAATTTTTCAACTTTCAAAAATGCTAGTTTACGGCAAAATGATTCAAAACAAGTTAGGGACTTCTGAATTTAATTTTTGGCATACGCCCAAGTCCTAAATCACGATATGCACCCACCCGGGATCGTCAAAATACCGATCCGGATTCTTTTACATAAAATATTGGCCGTAGTCAACTCAAACCATTTTAAGGTAAAAATTCACATTTTCTTCAATTTTTCACATAAAGACTTTCCGGAATAAGACACGTACTGCGTACGCAAATCGAAAAATACTAAATGGAGCTAATCAAGGTCTCAGAACACGAAAATAAAAAAAATCTCAAAATGACATATCGGGTAATCACAATATTTGTGTCAAAAAAACTTTATCACTAAAAGAATATTTTTATATGACATGGTATGGCAAATGAATATTTTTTATTTTTTGCGTCAAAAAGTAATAGTTGGATGACTTTATTGTCCTATAATAAAATAAAAATGACTTTGGTAGGATATCCCCATAAGTTAGGTGACCATCGAGGGAATTAACTCATTTTTTATTCCATATTTTCTATTTTTTATTTTTAAATTTAGTAAATATTGACCCAACTAAAAGAGATTGGAATGCTTTTTAATAACTCCTTTCGCATAATTGGTTCCCTTATTTTCATAACCTAATTTCGAGTTTGCTAATAAGTAATTTAGTTTATGATTCAATATTTAAGCATTTAGGTAAAGAAGATGACCGTCCCTTTATCTTATGTTTAATGAAGTTATATTGTTGCGTGAACTTTATTTATATATCTGAATTTTATTTATAAACTTTTATAACATTAAAATATTAAGTACTTGAGCAAATTATAGTCTATCTGAAGCCCAAATAAAAGAGAGAAATTATGCTAATATCCTGCGTTAAAATAATATTTAAAATTTTTACATGATTTTGTTACTCTATATATTTTAAATATTTTTGTGTATCTCCAACTTTACTATATTTTTTTCTAAGTTCGAATTATCCATTCAAGAAATATATCCAAATGGAGCAGCATGGATAAAGATGAATTATTTAATTCAAATTCAGCTAATAAATTTGCTTTAGATAATGAAGGAAATTCTCTCATCTCCATAAATTAATTTCAAGCTTCCTTATAGGTATTTTCACCAGTATGCAAAATTGTTGTCATTTATAGAGGAGTTATAAAAAATCCAGGCTTTTTAAATTGGGTCGATATTTATTAGATGAAAAATAAAAAATACAAAATATGGAGTAAAAACTATTCATCAAAAAGCTGTATGCTTTTCGTGTGAATTGGTGAAAGTATTGTAATTTTTGTATTAAAAAATATAATTATATGACTTTAATGAAAAAAAAAATAATGGTTACATTCATTAGTGAAATTTACTCTAAAAAAACTATCTAGGTATATATCTGAGATATTCCTTAACAATTTGTTTGGATGGTTGTTACACGCTATTTCATAATATATCGTATCGTATTGTATTAAATTGTATTGTATTGCATTGTATTGTATTATATTGTATTGTATTGTATTGTATTGTATTGTATTGTATCGTATCGTTTGGTGAATACAATGTTTGGATAGATTGTGTCGTTTGCTGTTGTTTCATGATATCATGCATCAAAAGTATGACGAATAAACTTGTAATCTTATAAAGAAAAATTATGATACGCCGTAAATTTATTATATAAAAAGGTAGGGTAAATGATAAAATAAAATTATTTAATAATAATGAAGGGTGAGATGAAAGAAAAAAAATAAGATAACGACACAACTACACCAAATCGGTTGGTGCATAAAGTGGCACATTTCATCGTTACGTAACGACGTATTTAACGGTACGATACAATAAAATTTAAGTAACAATTAGAACAAACATCATATTTAAAGTAACACGATACAATACAATAGGTAACAACCATCCAAGATTGACGAGAAACAAGCACATCGTAATAACTTTACCGAGTAAATCCAAACTAAAAATTAAAAAGTAATCTCCAAACGTTAATACGGCCCGTCAGCTACCCCATTGCGTTTGACGAAAGAATTTATAACTTTTATAAATTTTAAAAAAAAAAATAATAAGTCGGTGCACGAAATATCTAATTTATTATAATTAGTCTCACAATACGTGCGTTACACGTATATTTATCTTAATGGATACAAATTTTTAAAAGTTATATTAAATTTGTGCTTGAATCATAAAATATGCCAAAGAAAATATTCTAAGTTCCTGAAATTGATGATTTTTTATTCTATTTTGCTAACTCAACAAAAGAAGAAACTTTGTCCCACAAGAGTTCTCAATCATCTTAGTCAATATATTTAACATAAAATCATTTCAGTTTTATGATTTTATTACTATAATTTTATAAGCCATGCATCCTCTTTAGTTTCAACAAGATCATATAACTTTGAAGATTTAGAATTATTTATTTTTATTTTAAAAAGCTGTATATTCTTATGTTCATTCTAAAAAGGCATAAACATGACGTCATTTAACTGACAAAAGAAGTTAATACCATCCTAGAAGGAGTAAAAATATAAAATTGATGTAAAAATCAAAAATAGATTTATTATTTCAATCAATTTTCACGGATTTAGTCCGTTAGTTTTCTTGTGTGTGTATAATAAGTTTTTATATTTTAGTTGGGAAGTGTTAAAAGTTAGTCTAATTTGATTCAAAAAGAGAATTATAAATTTTTTCTAATATTTTCAGGAGAACATTGTTACTAAAATAATTTTCTTGTATACTTTTCTAATTTTATGTAATAAATAATTTTTATTTTTTCATGTTTGTAAGCGTGGTCATAATTAAACAGCTAAAATTAAAAACTAAAAACGGCATTCCCAATTTCTTCGTAGCAATGTGCGCACGTAGTATAGCACATACTATATTTAAATTTGGTTTCAGCCTCATTCAACTCTCTAAAAAATATTTAAAAAAAGTTGTGTCAGATTACAAATATTTAGTTAGAATTAAAAGTTAAACTAATAATAACATGAACCTCCTTGAAGATAATTGGTCCTCTGATAAAGTTTTCTTTCATACTGTGAACAATTTTGGTTAATTTTTTTTTTATCTATAAGGTAACTTTTTAATTGATTTAAGTGTCCTAAATATTCAGATTATATACATAATTTAAATAGAGAAAGATTTTGATAATTCAAATTTTAGTTGGTTTTAAAATTTTAAATATTAGGAAAATAATTTAAATTATAATTTTATCCAATATGAAATTTATTTTAAAGGATAAAAAATACGAATAACATTTCGTTAAGGGCATTCGTGCTTTTAATATAATATTAGTTACTATGTACATGCGTTGCACGTAAATCTTTAGGCAGAACTTTTATGTGAAAGAACAACTAATTAAATTTAGTAACAAATTACTTACAAGATGAAATGATCATTATAAAGTAATTAACGTGATAAAAGTACAATAATCATTTAAATGCTAAAAATTAATGTTATAAAATTAACAAAATACTTGAATTCAAAATGATATCGTCTTAACCTACAAAAATAATCAATTTAGTTAAGTTAGAAAGTATCTTATTTATAGTATATAAATATTCGGTAAGGTAGAATCATATCTAATACTTCTTTATAGATGACGTTTTTGGTATATGTTTCCTTCTATAACTTTGGCTTAAAGTGAAGCATAGAGTTGTCCCTCTTTGAATCACCTCCAAAAAGTATTACGTTTTCACTATTGTACTTCGACATATTTGTGAGGGTTATCTAAATTATTTATAAATTATGTCAAATTTAAATTATGCCGTATATAACCCGAATAAAATTATTACCGATTTATCGTATTCAAAGCAATAAAATATTAATCATACACATGTTCTGATAATCAAGTACATGATTAAAGATTTTAGAGAAATATTTATTTTAATCACTTTAAAAAATAATAGCAGATAATATTTTTTTTGTATATATGTATATTATATATATAGTATACCTATTTATATATTTTTTGGCTAGCTAATGTAATTATTTTTGGTAAAGTGATCAATTTTGAATTTTGGCGTGGATTCATTATATACTCCATGGTTATTTAATAAATTGCAAAGGATTTCAATATTATACATTTTTCACTCAAAATGATTATCCCGCTCCTCAAATATAACAAAAATAGTAGTCACAACCATGCAAGAAAAATAATTACATGTGGCACCTATTAAGACGATTTTTTTTAACATATAGCATAACATCGTTGAAAAGTTTTTCCATAATTTTTTCAATATATGTAAGAGTAATAAATATATGATAATCACATGAATCACATAATTGCGTCGAGTTCACACCTTTTACTTGAAAATATTTTCAAAACTTACGAAGAAGTATAGGATAATTTTGAAATTCATTCAACGTTGTTTGAGTTAAAATGATTTTAAACTTTTGATAAATCTTCACTATTTAAATATTTACTATCGAGAATAATCAATAATTACGTGGACATGAAAAATAAATACATTTAAAAGAATTATATTACTCCAATGCACTAAAAATAACATTTGTACTCCTCAGCAAATCAGTACATTAAACAATACCAATATTTATTTTGTTAAAAAATTAAATATTTATTATCTAGAATAAGGTAAATATGAAAAAGATAGATAGTTTAAAAAAAACTTAAATTCATAAACCCAGTATTTTCAAACGATACACAAAGATAAAATTAATACCATATATTATGCAAACATCCTATTTGTTTGGAAAGTTCCAGTTGATTTTCACATTCTATATGAACATATTTTTACTTCTATCACAGAGCCGATCATGTCACGATCCAAAATCCGCTAAAGGTCATGATGGCGCCTAACACCGCCGTCAGGCAAGTCAACGGTGATTTACCAACTTAATTACTCATTTTAGTAATTTGAAATCATAATTTTTATTAATTAAATAGTATGATATAGAATTTACAGAGTGAATGATAATACTTACACGAACTACAATGATGAACAACTTGTAGCAACCCCCAAAATCCAGTATCACAAGTGTGGTACATAATCCTACCGAGACGAACGACTCGATCCCATCATAATGTACCCACTACCGAGGGTCGAAAGGCATGAACCATAGATGTATCTAATATACTGCCGAGGCGAACGGCCCAATCCCATTAGAATAAGAAGCTTTGACGGGTCCTTGACCTCACTCACAAATAGATATGTGAGTTATAAATTTTAAGGGAAACGTTTCATGAGAACACATAACGCGGGAGAAATTCATAAGAGGAGTATAATTATTTCGCGGATAATCATGAAGCCCGTCAAATTTCTACAATAGCAAGTCTATCACTCTACACAAGTGCGATCTCAAGTCGCAACGTAAATAAAGGAATTTAATAAGCAAGAGACAACTCAAATAATATAGTTATAGCATGGCGAAAACCTAAGTCTACCCGGACATAACATGAATCTAGCTACGTACAAACTCTCATAACCTCGTGCATACGTAGCCCCCAACAACTAGCACATAACAGATACATCACCTAGAGGTAGTTTCCTCCTCACAGAGTTAGACAAGAGACTTACCTCGCTCCGAAATTCTATAATCGGCTAAAAAGCCTCTCTAACACCTCAAATCGATGCCCGTCGATCAAAAATTAGTCAAATAATGTGCAAACCAATCAAAATATACTCTAATACCTATAATTAATCAATTTAAACAAAATCCTAACTCTGCTCGAAAGATCGATAAAGTCAACCCTTGGGCCCATGTGCCCGAATTCCGAAAATTTTCGAAGATAAACCTTTCCCATAACATGACTAACTCAAATATATAATTTACTCTTAATTCTATTTTCAAAACATGGTCAAAATCTAAAATTATCAATTCTACGTTTTCTAACAAAATCCACAATTTTTTTATTTTCCTCCTTAAATCCACATATAAACCTTACATTTAGCTCACAACAAGTGAGAAATTACTTACTTTGTGTTACATGATGAAAACTCCTCAAAATCACCCAAGAACAGTGCTCCATAAATCCCAAATGAAATTGACGAAATGACCAAGTTCGATCCCTTATGTTCTGCCCAGTGTTCGCTTCCGCGGATCAATTGACCTCATTTGGGATCCTGCTTTTGCGGATTTCCCATCACCTCTGCGATCCAGGACTTCCAGCCCACTTCTGCATCTGGCATCTCCCATGCACAGATGCGTATCCGCATCTGAGGATATACTTCCGCACTTGCGCTCCCAGGCTTCCTCTCCCATTCTCGCACCTGCGACACCTCTCTGCATCTACGACCTCGCAGGTGCGGACAACCCTTCGCACCTGCGATCATTTCCTCGCTTCTGCGGTCACGCACCTGCGGTCAAACTTGCACAAGTGCAATTGCACCAGAACCGGTGCACTTCAGTCATTTTTTAGCTTCAACTTGATCCGTTAACCATATGAAATCACCTCGAGACCCTCGGGGACCTCAACCAAAACCTACCAACAAGTTCTAAAACACAATACGAACTTAGTCGAACCTTCAAATCACATCAAACAACGCTAAAACTACGAATCGCGCTCCAATTCAAGTTTAATGAACTTTAGAACTTCAAACTTCTACATTCGACACCGAAACCTATCAAATCAAGTCCGATTGATATCGAATTTTGCACACAAGTTATAATTGACATTACGGACCAACTCCTACTTTCGAAATCAGAATCCGACCCCGATATCAAAAATTTCACTCCTGGTCAAACTTCCCAAAAATCATCCAACTCCAACTTTCGCCAATTGACACCGAAATGACCTATGGACCTCCAAATCAACATCCGGACACACTCCTAAGACCAAAATCATCATACGAACTTGTTGGAACGTTCAAATCATGATTCCGAGGTAGTTTACTCAAAAGTCAAACCCTAATCAATTCTTCCAACTTAAAGCTTCCGAAATTAGAATTTTCTTTCCAAATCCAAACTTCCCGAAATTCAATTTCGATCACGCGTACAAGTCCTAGCACCTGAAGTGAAGCTACCCAAGGCCTTAAACCGTCGAACGGCGCGCTAGAGCTCAAAACGACCGGTCGGGTCGTTACAGATCCAATCATTGTGGTCCAATTACTTTAAATTATTTTTAAATCAGTCATCATGCATACTACATTAAAAATAATATTCTAAAGTATTTTGCTTTTTAGTTGAATATATATAAATTGATGTAAATCTTGAATTGGAGACAATTCATGGCACATGAGCATCTAATCTAATGAAAATAAACCGATCAACGGAAAATTTTGTTAGTCTTCAATATATAAGAGACTTGGACACACTTGTTCTAGGAAATCTAATCTAACATCTGTCAATTTGTTTTGAGAAATTTGTAAAGGAATCAATTACTCATATTGAAATAAAAATAAATAATAAGTTAAAGAGCACAATCTCATATGCATTATTAGAATCACTTTGTTATCGTGTAAAAGAAAAATATTCATATAAAATTGCCCCTATATTTTCTTATCCTTTAAATTAGATTTTATATTTTAAAAAATTTATTATATAATTAGTTTCTTTTTATTTTATATTTTAAAAATTAACTCAAAGTATTTGAATTATGTAGTAACTCCTAATATTTAGGAACGCAAAATATATCATAAAAGATACTAACTTAATTTAGTTTTAGCTTTATATGAACTAATACAAAGAATTTTCCACTGTGTTCAAAATGTTATAAATGTTTTTAGAGCGTAATACTAAATTTTTCCTTTAGTACGTGCCTTGTTATATGTAATTATAGTTAGGAACAACAATTCTTTTTGAATGAAAATTATGGACGTACTTTTTTAGTTCAAGCAGGATAATGTTGTAGGGTCGGGCACATGTGTAGTTTAAATCGAAAAAGAATTTTATTATTAGGTAATTTATCATTAGATATTTAAATTATATAAATATTTAAGGGCATCAAAGTCGATCAATATTTTAAGAATATTTTAATCGTTCAACATTTAGCATAAATTTTTCGTACTTTCATAATAATATATATATATATATACATATATATATATATATATATATATATATATAGATTTTTATAAATAAAAAGAGTAAAATCATTTTACACCATTAGTTCGTCCTAATCAAATGCTTTATTTGCTTGGGCCTAGAGCCGCCCCTGATATCAAGCCATCTCTATTCCATCTTCTGTCACATAGAGAGATCATATCTTATTCACTAGCGTGCTCTACGGGAACAAAATAATAGTCGCAGGCTATTTGGATTGAAGGACCACAGTAGAAGACCAAAAACAATGTTAAGTGGATTTGAGAAGTGGGCCGTTCAAAATCCAACATCTGATCTTGTGTTTGCTAATTTGCTAATCGTACACGGGTGCCCAATTTGGTCATCTCATTTAACCTATATTCATTTTTTTTTTAATGTTTAATTTGTATTTACTTTTTAAACAACTTTAGGTATTTTCCTCCTCTTTCTTCTTCTTCTTCTTCTTCTTCTTCTGTAACAACAAGACCGGTCGTTTTGAGCTCTAGCGCGTCGTTCGGCGGTTTGAGGACTTGAGTAGCTTCACTTCAAGTATTATGACTTGTACATGTGGTCGGAATTGAATTTTGGAAAGTTCGGAGTTGATTCGGATGGAAAATTCTAAATTCAGAAGCTTTAAGTTGGAAGAGTTGACTAAGGTTTGACTTTTGAGTAAACGACCTCGGAATCGGGATTTGAAGGTTCCAATAGGTTTGTATGATGATTGCGGACTTGGACATATGTTCGGGTTGAGAATCGGGTCGCCCCGGAGCATTTTGGCGCTTATTATGGTTTGAGGTGGACTTTGGTGTTATCGATGTCCGTTTGGGGCTCCAAGCTTTGGAATAGGTTTGTGTCGAGATTTATGACTTGTGCGTAAAGTTTGGCGTCATTCCGGAATGTTTAAGTATGAATCGGACGCGTTCGTCGAAGTTTGAAAGTTCAAAGAAAGATTTCGATCGTCGTTCATTGTTTTGATGTTGTTTAGTGTGATTTGAGGCCTCGAGCAGGTTTGTGTCATGTATTAGGACTTATTGGTGTGATTGAACCCTGGGGCCTCGAGTGTTTTTCGGAGGGTCTACGGGTCATTTCGCCATGTTGAGCTGCTATTTTATGAGGTCTGGTGCGCTCTTCTTCGCGTTCGCAAGGAAAGGGTCGCGTTCGCGAAGAGAAAATGGGAGAAAAGGGTTTGTGAATCGCGTTCGCGGAGGCAGATTCGAGTACGCGAAGAAGAAATTTCTGCTGCACAAGGGTGACTTTGGAAGCTTATATCTTGCAATCTATAAGGAATTTGGAGATGATTCTTATCTAAAAATGAAAGTTGTAGCCCTTGGTGTCTAGTTTTTAGAAAGTCAAACCATTTGTCAGTTGGAGTTTTGTACATAAAGTTATGACCATTATACTAGAGGATGTCCGGAGGAGTTGGGCAGCTTGCTCTTCGCGATCGCGATTGATTTTCCACGGTCGTGAAGGGCAATTTTTAGCTGAGAAAAGTTGTGCTTCGCGATTGCAAAGCATTTTTCGCGATCGCGAAGGGTTAATACCTGGACAGAAGCTATATTTCGAGGGTTTGGCTCATTTTCACCTCATTCCTTCCATGGGAGCCGACTTTGGGGCGATTTTGGAGTGCCATTTTCATCATCAAACTTTAGGAAAGTGATTCTACACCTTGTGAGTTAAATACATCATTTATATATGGATTAAAACATGAATATTTAAGAACATTGTGAGATTTTGAAATTAGACATGGAATTGGGAATAAATCATATATTTGAGTTCGTAGTGTTATGGTAAAGTTTATCTCCGAAAAGTTTCAAAATCTGCGCACGGTAGGCTCGAGGGTTGACTTTATTGAATTTTCGAGCGATGTTGGGAATTGTTATGAATTGATTTATTATGAGTATTAGAGTATATTTTTATTGGTTTGCACATTGTTTGTCTAGTTTTGGAGCGACGGGCATCAGTTTGAGGTGTTAGAGTGGCGTTGGAGCCGGTTATGGAACTTCGGAGCGAGGTAATCTCCTGTCTAACCTTGTTAGGGGGAAGCTACCCCCTAGGTGATGTAATTGTTATGTGTTAATTGTTGTGGGGGCTAAGTACACACGAGGTGACGAGACTCCGTACATAGCTAAATTCATGTTATGTCCGGGTATGTTTAGGTTCAAGCCATGCTATAATTGTACTATTTGAGTTATCTTTGCTCGTTTAATTCCTTTACCATTACGAGTTGAGACTAGATTTGTGCAGACTGATAGACTTGCTATTTTAGAGATTTGACGAGCTTCATGATTAGCCACGAAATAATTGTGCTCCTCTTACGGATTTCTCCCGTGCTATGCGTTTTTATCGAAAGGGTTTCCTTAAAAATTCATTACTCACACGTTTATTTGTGAGTGGAGTCAAGGACCAGTTAAAGCTTCTCATTCTAATGGGATCGGGGTCGTTCGCCTCGGCAGGATTATGTACCACACTCTTATGGGAGCGGGCCGTTTGCATCGGCAGTATAATAGATGCATCTATGGTTCGTGTCGTTCAACCTTCGGTAGTGCACACGGTATGATGGGATCGGGTCGTTCGCCGCGGCATTTCTGTAAAACACTCTTGTGGATCGGACCGTTCACCTTGGCAGCATCGTACGTAATATCTTGCAAGAAACCAACACATCTGTGTATTTTTTTTTCCTTATTTGAGTTGTGTCGACCTATCTGGTGAGGTCCATTCTAGATTTACTCCGGTTGAGGAAGTAACTGCTTAGTGAGAGCTTGAGTTTACCGTTTATCTGCTCTGCCTCATATTTGTTTACCTTCTTATTGTACCTGTCTAATTGGACCAGTAGTAAGTGTCGATGTCAACCCCTCGTCACTACTTCTCTGGGTTAGACTAGATACTTACCGGGTACGCATTGATTTACGTACTCATGATACACTTTCTGCACTTATTATGCAGGTATTTGTTTCTGGTGCTCCTCTGGACGTAGAGGCACGGCTATTACGGGGAATTTACGGTGAGGTGCATTCCATGTTACAATCCGCAGCATACAGAGTCTATCAGAGTTATTTATATTCTTCTATCTAACTTGTATTCCAGATGGATGTTGTATTATTATTGCACACCTTAATAGATGCTCATGCACTTGCGACACCGGGTTTTGGGATGTTCTAGATGTTGTGGTAATTTTACTTAGCATTTACACACTTTTATTATTTATTTTATTTAAAGTGTAAGTTTTCATGATTTTAATGCGTTGATTTATTCATTTAATAAATTGCACGATTTCGAAAATAATAAAATGTGTAAATCAAGTTGGTAGTTCACTGTTGGCTTGCCTAACAGCGACGTTGGGCGCCATCATGGCCTATAGTGAGTTTTGGATCGTGACATCTTCTTTTTCTTCTTCGGGTGACAATGATTTTATATGGTGTTTGTGAACATATTTTAAGGTAGCTTATGATGTTTTACCGTGGTGAGCTGTTATGGCGCTTTATTTTTTACTATTGCTTAGGGTTTCTTCTTCTTCTTCTTCTTTTTCTTAATTGCAAAATTGGTTTGTTAGATTTAAATGTTGTTCTGACAAATTGATGATTGGGATTTGTTCTTGATGATATTTGGAGGTTATGTTTCAAATTTGAGTTCATTTGGAGTAGATTTAGGTATTAAATCGTATATTAGATTGTTATAATTCAAACAACAAATTTCTGTTTTATGGGCAATTTGCATTTCAGGCCTATTTGGCCATAAGTACATGAAAACGTCGGTTGCACTTCAAACCTTTTGGTCTCAAGTGCATCTGCAGTATAATTTTTGACTTAAGACTTTTTGGCCTTAAGTGTATCTGAATTGCAATTAAAGGATTCAATTACATCCTTTCCTTTTTTTTTCCTCTCCTCTTCTCTCCTTTTTTTAACATCAAAATCCCTCAATCTACACCTAAAATCTCTATCTTCTCTCTTCCCACCATTGCCGACAACTTTATATTATTAAAAAAATTTAGAAATTGTATGATAATTGTATCATAGTTGTATTTGAATTGTATCAAATACATCAATGCCTAAAACATAAATGTATCATACTTGTATCATGATTGTATCTAATTTGTATCCGGTACATTAATAACCAAAAATAATACCCGATACAATACTAATAAATTAATGTACAATTATCATATTTGTGATACAAACTATGAAATTCGTCACGAACTCACAACCGCTCATAACAATATACAATGAATATACAATTATCATACATTTGTAATATAATTTCTGCAACAATTATGATACATATACAATTATAATATAATCGCGATACATTTTTGAAAAAATCTGATACAATTATGATCTTCATCTTCTTCAAGTTTCAATCAAACTCCTACACTACAAAATTTAATATAATCGTATTATAATTGCATTAGTATTGTATCGAATATGTTTTTGGGGTATTGATGTATCATATACAAGTCAAATACAATAAATATTTTCGAAAAAAAGAAAACAAGATTCAAAATTTACCCATAACTTGATTCTAGAGCAATATTTCAAATTTCATCTGCATTGTATCAATAAGAAATAAAGATTTTGGGTGATAGTAAGAAATAGAGAAATTTAATTTCAAAGCTTTGGAGAGGAAAGGAAGCTGCAATTTTGGGGGGCATAACAGTGGGTAAGTGAGTATTTGGGTATGCAAGATTTTTAATAACAGTGGGTAAGCGAGATTTCTTACTGTGGGAAGAACAATTTTGAGCAATTGTTAAGAAAGAGAGAAGATGTTTTTGTAATCATTTGAAAAAGGAAAGAATCTTAAATGTAGGGGAGAGTATTAGAAATGGGGATTGGAGAAGATCTTGAATTTCTTCTTTTTTATGGTTTTGTATATAATTAGTAAATATAGATATACAAAGTAATTAATAAGGAACCTAAATAAAAATAGTAAATAAGTTTCTATTATAGTATAACTAGGTAAAAGTTCGCTATGTTCCTACAAAATTAGAAAATACTAATGGCCTCCAAAATTGACTTTTCAAATGGGCATGGGGAAGTCAGAGTATAATTGGCAAAGAAATCTTATTTAGCACGGGATTCCCCCCTCCCCCGGTCACGACCCACAATCCAACTAGTTGTAATGGCACCTAACCCAACCGGCTAGGTAAGCCAATTAAGAACTATCCAGTTAATGAGATTTATTGAGACAAATGAATGATAAAAATAACTGAGCCTATATACATTTCCCAAGGACTGGTAGTACAAATCATGAGCTTCTAAGATTTAGAGTTTACAAAGCTAGTATGAAATAAATACATCATCTGTCTGAATGTACATAAACAGATTTTCATAAGTCTAGAGCTACCATGAACAAGAGGCAGTTGTAACTGGAACGCAGGTACGACTTCAATGCTAGCTTTCGTCATACACAACAACATCAGCATCCAAAATCTACACGCAAGGTGCAGAAGTGTAGTATGAGTATAACCGACCCCATGTACTTAGTAAGTAACAAACCTAACCTTAGGTTGAAAGTAGTGACGAGTTGGGACAAAGGTTAGAGTCCAACACAAATAGCCAACGACAGCTCATAACAATATAATAAAAGTGACACAGGAAATAACTCATAGGTATAATGTTCAGCTCGTTCGCAGTTCCAGAAAATAAGCATGCTTTTCAAGTACAACCGTGAAAACCAAAATCTTTTACCGAAAGCACCAAAATATGATTAAGTTTGTAAAATCGTGATTTTCTTTCCAAAAGTTTTCAACAGGTAAATGTTTCGTTATCAAATGGCATGAGGAAAGTACATCTCTATGCCTATATGTCAATGTGTATGAGAAGTCATGAATAACGTGATACCGTACAAATGGCTAGATGACGGGCGTGTGAGCTGTGATTCATGTTAGAAACCATGTTTAGGCTATATGCTGATTCTGTTGGCACCCGCCGAGGTCATATCTATTGTGGAGTTATTTGCTTAAATTGTAGTTACATACTCAGTCATACTCATTCATTTGCATATCATATCTCAATCTCTGTTACTATTTATTGATACATCATATCATCATTTTTGGGCTGATTTTCATGACATTGTCCTAATTGTCCTAATGGATAAAAACATTTGTACTGTGTAATAACGTGATACCGTACAAATATCACGTATATTCAGGGGTTCATACCCTCAGCACCAAGTTTAGAAGTGTTACTTACCTTGAACAAGCCAAATCCAATACGGAGCAAGCCAAACGATGCTCCAAAATGCCATCTCGCACTTACCGACCTTCGAACGGCTCGAAACTAGCCAAAAGCAACTCTAATACATCAAATAAAGCCTAAGGAAACAATTCCAATTGATAAAGGTTGAATCTTTACTCAAAAGCCCAAAATCAACCAAAAAGTCAAATACGAGTCCGCATAGGTGCCCGACAAAACTCATAAAATCTGACAACCCATTCAATTACGAGTCCAACCATACTATTTTCACTCTAATACGACTCCGAATCGATGTTCAAAACTCAAAAACTCACTTTATGAAAGTTTAGGCAAAAACCCCCAAATTTTTTCTTTTGAAATCATCAACCAATAGCCAAAAACGAAGATAGATTCATGATATAAATTTAAAAATGAGTAGAGAGCACTTACCCCAATCTACATGGTGAAAATTGCTTCAAGAATCGTCTCAATCCGAGCTGCATAGCTCCAATTATGATAAAATGGCCGAAACCCCCGAAATATAGTACTTATAATTCTGCCCAGGCATTCCTCTTATGCGAACGCACAAAATCTATCGCGTTCGCAGCATAGCCGTCACGAACGCGATTCACAATAGCTCTACCTTACACGATCGCATAAGCTACTTCACGAACGCGAAGGCATACTCCCCAATCCCAGCTTCTCATCCCTTCCCTACGCGAACACAGTTATAAGGGCGCGAATGCAATGCTCAGACCTCACAAAGGTGCAGGAACACGATGCCACTAGCATGAACGCGATGAAGGAAAAAGGTCAGCTACTCAGATACACTACAAAATCGTGTCCCAATCTTCGCGATCGCTAAGAATGTTTGAAACACCAGCAAACAGCAGCTACCGGCAGTGCCAAAATGAAGAAAAATTATCTGAATACCATCCGAAACACGCCCGAGCCCCTCGTGACCCCGTCCGAACATCCCGACAAGTCTCATATCATAACACAGACTTACTCGAGGCCTCAAATCACGCATAACAACATCGAAACGACAAATCGCGCATCGAATCGAACTTAATAAACTTTGAACTTTTCAACTATCACAACTCGGGCCGAAATATATCAAATCAAGTCGGAATAAACTCAAATTTTTTACACCCAAATGACATAACAAGCTATTCCAATTTCCGGAACCACAATCCTCCAATATCCTCAAAGTCAATCCCCAGTCAAACTTATGAACTTTCCAAATATTTGAATTTTCCAACTTTCGCCGATTGATGTGCCGGAGAATTTCGGCACATTTGATACTACTTGCTTAGATTTTAACTTATTTTAAATGCAATTTCCCTTTGTAATTGTGTAATTTTAGTATTTTTGCAGTGTGTGAGGCATAAGGACCTAAGAGCGTGGAAAAGAGTTCAAAAAGCCACAAAAAGACAAGAAAAGAGCAAAAAGGCATCGCAAATGTGGAAATGCTATCACAAAACCCACATGCGAGCCGCATATTTCACAGAGAGATCGCAGATCAAAACAGATTTCTAGGCAAAGTTCAACTTCAAAAATGCGGTCTCATCTGCGATCGCATAACTTGTTTGCGAGCCGCAGAAGTAACCGCAAACTAAACATGAAGTCTACTGAAGGAAGAAAATGCGATGCAAGATGCGGTCGCATTTCTGCAATGCAGACCGCAAATCATGAATATGGTGAAGGCGAAACTAGACTTACAATCTGCGATGGCCATGTCAAAAATACGGACCGCATGTCTGTTATGTGACAGAAATGCGGTCGCATATTGAACCTAAGGGTAGTTTTGTCCGATTTTTGTCTCGATTTTTGGCCCTCTATAAATAGATTTATTAGGATTTTGTGGGCTCTAACTTGTCTGATTTTGAAGCTACAATACAAGGCATTAATATTCCTTTCTTTTGGAAGCTTTTGGGTCAAGAATCTTTCACTTTGTAAGCTTTATGGCATTTAATATTCTCTTATTTTTGTATTTTGGTATGAGTAGCTAACTTTAAATACTAAGGTTGTGGACCCTAAATGGGTGTTATGTTAATGGGTGTTTAACATTGAATATATATA
>MCJB01050713.1:0-11709 GCA_002018475.1 Nicotiana obtusifolia | reverse complement strand
AAGACCCGGGAGCTTTTACTATTCCATGTACTATCGGGGCGCGTGATTTTGCAAGGGCCCTTTGTGATAATGGGGCTAGCATTAACTTAATGCCGCTTGCCATTTACAAAAAAGCGGGATTAGGAATGCCAAGGCCAACAAGTATGAGATTGCAAATGGCCGATCGTTCCATCAAGAGACCGGTAGGAATTGTTGATGACGTGATTGTAAAAGTGGGAGAGTTTCATTTACCCGCTGATTTTGTAATCCTTAATTGTGCGGTTGACAAAGAGATCCCTATCATTTTGGGGAGACCATTCCTAGCCACGGGAAGAGCACTCATGGATTCGGAACGGAATGAAATCAAATTCCGTGTGAATGATGAAGAGGTCACATTCCAAGCAGGCAAGGGTATGAAACTACCACATGAGTATAAAAGCATTTCGGTGATTGATATTGTTGATGAGGTGGAAGATGCGGTTGAAATGAAAATGGAAGAGCAATGCCTCGGTGAAGCATTGGCGGCTATTATGGTGAACATTGATGGTGAGGATATGGAGGGATATATGGAATCGGTAAATGCACTAGAGGGGCGTGGTTCTTACACTTATGCTCCGACAAAGCTCTCTCTTGACTTGGAGAATAGAGCCACACCTCCCGCAAAGCCATCTATTATTGAGCCACCACAACTAGAGCTCAAACCACTTCCTCCGCACTTGAGGTATAAATTGTTTGACTCAAATGATATTTTACCGGTAATCGTTTCTTCTTTGTTGAATGATGTGCAGGTGGAACGATTGTTGAAAGTCTTGAAGGAGCATAGGCAAGCCATTAGATGGACAATTACGGACATTCGTGGGATTCCCGCGGGAATTTGCGAGCATAAAATCCAATTGGAAAGTGAGACCAAACCGAGTGTGGAACATCAACGACGGTTTAACCCGTCAATTCAAGAGGTGGTAAAGAAAGAAATCATCAAATGGTTGGATGTCGTGGTAGTCTACCCCATTGCCGATAGTTCTTGGGTGAGCCCGGTGCAATGTGTGCCGAAAAAGGTTAGGCATGACCATAATTGAAAATGAGAAAAATGAGCTCATCCCAACAAGAACGGTGACCGTGGAGGGTGTGTATGGATTATCGGAAACTCAACAGTGCCACATGCAAGGACCATTTCCCTATGCCTTTTATTGATCAAATGCTTGATCGGCTAGCGGGAAGGTCATTCTATTGTTTCCTTGATGGACATTCCGGCTACAACCAAATCAACATAGCATTGGAGGATCAAGAGAAGACAACATTCACTTTCCCCTATGGAACGTTTGCTTTTAGCCGGATGCCATTTGGTTTATGCAACGCTCCGACTACTTTTCAAAGATGCATGATGTCCATTTTCTCCGACATGGTAGAGGATTTTCTAGAAGTCTTCATGGACGACTTCTCGGTGGTAGGTGAGTCTTTTGAGCATTGTCTGAACAATCTTAGACAAGTGCTTAAGAGATGTGAAGAGACCAACCTTGTGCTCAATTGGGAGAAATGTCACTTCATGGTGGATGAAGGCATCGTGTTGGGGAATAAAATTTCAAAGCATGGCATAGAGGTTGACCGAGCAAAGATAGAGATTATTTCTAAGCTTCCTCCACCTACTTCCGTTAAGGGTGTTCGAAGTTTCTTAAGGCATGCCGGGTTCTATAGGCGCTTCATCGAGGACTTCTCCAAGATTGCAAATCCTATGTGCAAACTCCTTGAGAAGGATGCCAAATTTGTGTTTGATGAGAAATGCCTCAAAGCCTTTGAGATGTTGAAGCAAAGGCTCACCACGGCACCTATTATTGTCACACCCGATTGGTCTCTTCCTTTCGAGCTCATGTGTGACGCCAGTGGTATAGCCATTGGGGCAATGCTTGGTCAACGTCACAACAAGGTTCTTCACCCGGTTTACTATGCAAGCAAAACACACAATAGGGCACAAATGAATTACATGGTGACTGAGCAAGAACTTCTTGCCATTGTCTATGCCTTTGAGAAGTTCTGGACTTATTTGTTGGGATCCAAGGTGATAGTGTACACAGATTGATGCAATATAATTGCTCTGATACCAACTGATGCAATATTAAACGCGGAAACAAGAAAACAAAAGATAGAAGCAAGACGCTCTATTAATTATCAAGACAATAAGTAGGAACTAGTCTAGTTACCTTCTTGATGAAATCAAGGAGTACCTATGCTATACGAACGACCCTCAAGATAACGATGATCTTGCAAATTGTTCGATCAAAAAAGGAACAAGTTCAATTTTGAATCACACCAAAATTGGACAAGTTAATTCACACGATTTTTGGGAGCAATGTTGCTGTCGTTTTTTGATTGAAAATAATGTCAAAAGGTGTCAAAATAATGAAGTGTTTAGGCTTATATAGGATGAGCCTTTACCTAACGCAAATATGAAAATAAATTTGATCAAGTGTTATCAATGCCATCTATGAACAAGACAAGAAAAGGCGTTGGTTAGCCTTGGAGAAGAGCCAAGCGTCCATAAATCTTACTATGAACCGAATCTTGTGTTGAAGATGTACATTTGTGTTTATGTTGTACTATTGTGTAGTTATGAAAGACATTAATTCTTACTTCGGAGTCCTGCATGACTATTTCTTAAACTTAGCCAAATTGTGGCCTTTTTGTTAATTAGTTGTTTCCTAGTTGATTTAGGTTACTAGTTATTCTTTTCCTATTTGCGTTAGGCAAAGGCTCATCCTATATAAGCCTAAACACTTTATTATTTTGACACCTTTTGACATTATTTTCAATCAAAAAACGACAGCAACATTGCTCCCAAAAATCGTGTGAATTAACTTGTCCAATTTTGGTGTGATTCAAAATTGAACTTGTTCCTTTGTTTGATCGAACAATTTGCAAGATCATCGTTATCTTGAGGGTCGTCCGTATAGCATAGGTACTCCTTGATTTCATCAAGAAGGTAAGTAGACTAGTTCCTACTTGTTGTCTTGATAATTCATAGAGCGTCTTGCTTCTATCTTTTATTTTCTTGTTTCCGCTTTTAATATTGCATCACAGATCATGCGGCACTTCGCTATCTCATGGAAAAGAAGGATGCAAAGCCTCGGTTGATTCGATGGGTCTTGTTGTTGCAAGAGTTTTACTTCGAAGTCAAGGATCGCAAGGGAACTCAAAATCAAGTGGCGGATCATTTGTCAAGGGTTGAAGAAGCAGGAAGACCAAAGGGAGATCTTGAAATCAACGATGCGTTCCCGGATGAACACATATTGGAACTATGTAGCACTTTTGCTCCTTGGTATGCCGATATTGCTAACTATTTAGTTAGTGACCTTATCTCGGATGGATTGGAACCCTATCAAAAGAAGTTTTTGAGAGACTGCCGGCAATACTATTGGGATTATCCATTCTTGTTCCGTGTTTGTGCTGACAATATTATCAGAAGGTGTGTTCCGGAAGAAGAGATTATGCCAATTCTAAAGGCATGCCACGACTCCCCGGTTGGGGGTCATCATGGAACGGCGGCTAAGGTTCTTGAATGATGTTGTCACACCTCTTTTTTAACAAACTTCACTAAACCCTTTTAAATTGATAAAAAGGCTCAGTAAAACTCGAAAAGGGTTTTCAATTTTTGAAAGTGACAAAGATTATATTCAAAAGGAGAACTCAGAGTCGCCACCTGGCAATTGATTCCGTTGTGCCAGGCCACCATTTTTAGAAAATATTTTTCCTTATAAAAACTTGGACTCAAAGCTAAGTCGGCACCAGAGATTTGGGTAAGGGGTTCATTTGACTGGGGGAGAAGGTGATAGGCATTCCCCGAGTCCCGTGAAAGTCACGGTTCCGTACTTGATTTAGTTGGCTTTTAGAACATTCGAATTGAGATAAAAAAAAAAACAAACACAGAAAAGAAAAACAAACACACAGGAGGTTCGAGGTCGTTCCCACCTAATAAAAGGAAAATAAAACTAAAACTAAAAATACTATGAGTTTCTCTTTAGACCTCCAAATACAAATACTTCGGGGCGTTCCCCGGAATGTAATATACACAAGTCCTTCGAAGCATTCCCCGGATAAATTTAACTAAGGGAACGGCCTCTCGCCTCACAATTAACAAAAGGTCCTAAAGCTTACCTACCCGAGTGATGACGGCCTAGCATGCTCCTAGCAGTTAAGTAAGAGGAGTACAAATATAAAAATAAACTAAAGTAAACAGGATTCTTTTCATGTTCCTTCTCCTTTTAACCTTTAATTTTCATGCATTTAGACCGAACCCAATCCTAAAGCATGTAATTTAATTAAGTACTAGCGGGCTCGATCTTTTCCACATTCCCACGACCAAACAATCGTGTAAAATAATTCATGTATTTAACACAGAAAACACATAAAAGAAATGAAAGAGATCACAATTGACAAGGCAGAAGAGCGGAAGAGGGCAAGAATGTTCAGATGAATCAGAATGTGATTAAAGCCATTTAGAGTTTAGCTAACCCCCATTCTCTTTTTAACTTCCCAGAACTTGCTTGAACACATCAAATGATAACAATACTCATGCTACAATTGAAAACCCACGCCACCCACTAAGCTAATCCACACCAGATAGTTTTAAAATACTAATTTTAATTTAGTCCAACCTAATACAACCCCCGCACACATGAATTCAAAAGCCGTTGCCTGACTGACTTTACATCATTGCCTAATTCATCCACTTTCCATTTTTAGACACAAAGAACACTTCTAATAAAAGTGAATCTAGGCATGTTCACTGATTAACAGAGTTTACCTAAGTAACAATCTGCCTATTCGTCAATTTAACAAGACATTGAAGCCCTTTAATTGATCCAAATGTTAGTTAAGAAAGATCACAGAATCTTCACAAGGCACTTCACTAAGTGGTTGTCGACAGAAGTAGAGGAAACAGGAGAAGGATTTCAACTCAAGTTCTCATTTCAAGATATAAAAACTCTCAAACTTCATGACACCAATGATACCTTCTAATGACATTTAAACAGAAGAATAATGACGAAGGATTCACGTCGAAGCATCTGGATTGCCTAGGCAGAACTTTCATGAAAAGGAACATCAAATTCTATGGCCTACAAGTGAGGCTAAGTGGGTGTCAACTCAAGAATCCAGGAACGCACCAAGCACTCGAGTTAACCTAGCATTAAGTCATGACTGTAGAAGAAACAGAACCATTAACCCAATCTAGAGTCACTGACTTTTCAAACTACCAAAAACATGGACAGAGTCATGCTCTCACATTAGCGGGCTACGATCCACTTGACAGTAGCACAAACATCTGGACCTTGATTGAGACATGTCAAACCAAACAGATTCAAGCTCAATCACCACTCTCAAACTAATGAACCAGTTTGATAAGGATGAATAACCACTAGAGAAAGCTTCAAATTAGTTTCAGGTTAGACTTAGCAAGCAACTGAGACAAACTTACAAGACGCAGCCAGCGACTCGGTCATCTTAAACTAATCAAATATGAACTTGAAAAGATACTTCAACATGTAAAAGAAGCTAAGAACATCCAAAGCATAGAAGGTAAATCATTCAAATTAGATTAACTTAGTACTCGGATTCACATGAAAGCAGTAAAGGATGAGGTATGAACCTAAAAACTAGAATTTGGATTACCCTTCGATGTTCAAATATGGTACAATCAGCAGGAAACTAGGAAACGAGCTTGAAAGGAAAATCTGCTACTGAAATCCCAAACTTAAAAGGAACCACGGGCTGACCTCGAAAGACAGCTTCAACTCCACGGCAAACCTCGATCAAACTCCATAGTTGAATTCTGAATCCGAAATAGAAGTCAAGAAAACAGAATCCTCTTTTACTCACTATATAATTTTTTTGTTTTCTAATTTTGAAGTGAAATTCAAATTCAAATGAACTAAAATTGTTTTTTTTTTAATGAACTAAAAAAAATAGAGATCTAGCAGGAAAACCAAGAATTCCAAAATCCGAAAAAAGAAAACCTAGAACTTCCCTTTTTTTTCGTCCGAAAAATTCCTCTCCCAATTCAGAAATACAACCTCAATAAATATGGCGTCTCGAACCTTCTATCTTTTTCCCCAAGAAACCCCTAAAATCCTAAAGAAAAATCCAAAAGCCTAAAAAAAAAATCCGAAAATTTATTCCCCCCGAAAACCAAAGCCCTCTGATTTTCTTTTGTGAACGATTTTAGGATAAATGGAAGACCAAGAATGATTCATAATCAATCCACGGCTCCCATTAATCCAAAAATTATTCACAAGGCCGCATGAAATGGGATGAGAATGTTCTCGTTGTCAGAGGTCGTTGTAGATTCGGGTGACGTGGAAGGAATATGAGAGGGGGGGACCATGAGGGGACCATGGCTTACATGGATTGCCGGATTTTGGGTGATTTCTGGTGAGTTTGGGGTGGTGGGCGCCGTGAGAAGGAAAGGATTTAGGGCTAGGTTTTTGTTATAATGGGGATTTTATATGTGGGTGGGGATTAATATGGGCCTTTGGGTTGGGTTGTTGAATTTTGGGCTCATATTTGAATTGGGCTCCGAAATTTACGAAATTGGACCGAAAATCCAATTTAAATACCTACAAAAATATAAAAACTCTTAATTGAAATTAATATTAAAAATAAAAGCAAAAAATGAAAGTTGAAACTATTTTTTGGTATTTTCAAGGATTATATTAGAATAAAAAAATAGGTTGAAAGTAGTATGTCTTTCTAAAAATACCTAATACTAATTTAAATAAAAGAAATAGGTTAAAAGTAGTATGTCTTTCTGAAAATACCTAATACTAATTTTAAAAAAAAAATTGAAACCATTTTTTTTTGTATTTTTTCAATTTTTGTGCCTAAAATATAATTAAATTTAATAATAAAGTGAATTCATACAGAAATAAGCTCAAGTAATTATTCTAAAAATACTATGACTATTAAAGGTAATTCTAATGACTGGGTCAAAAATTACATGTCTACAGTGGTTACTATTGGCGTTCAATCTATCATGATGCCAATCAAATGGTCAAGGCTTATGACCAATGTCAAAGACAAGGTTCAATCTCCAAGAGGCATGAACTGCCAATGCACTTTGTGATGGAGATAGAGATCTTCGACATGTGGAGAATTGATTTCATGGGTCCCTTTGTAAGCTCTTGCGGGATGAAATATATTTTGGTGGCTGTGGACTATGTGTCCAAATGGGTTGAAGCGATCGCCTTACCAAACAACGAGGCAAGGAGTGTGACCACATTCTTGAAGAAAAAATCTTCACTCGGTTTGGCACTCCTAGAGCCATTCTTAGTGATGGTGGGTCTCATTTCTGTAACAAGGCTTTCAAGGTTCTACTTGAGAAATATGGCATCAAGCACAAGGTAGCCATAACTTACCATCCGCAATCAAGTGGTCGAGTTGAGGTTTCCAACCGGGAGATCAAGAGCATTCTAGCAAAGACTGTTAATGCAAACAGGACCAACTGGTCAAGGAAGCTAGATGACGCATTGTGGGCGTACCACACGGTGTACAAGACTCCTATTGGTACTTCTCCTTATCGGTTAGTCTTCGAAAAATCTTGTCATCTGCCCTGGAATTGGAGCACAAGGCTATGTGGGCGTTAAAAAGGTTGAACTTGGACTGGGCTGAAGCTGCAAATTTGAGGTTAACACAACTCAATGAAATGGAGGAATTCCATTTCCATGCTTATGAAAGTGCAGCTGTGTACAAAGAAAGGATGAAGTTCGCCCATGACAAGAAGATCTTGAAAAGAGAGTTCAAGTCGGGTGACTTGGTATTGCTCTTTAACTCAAGGCTCAAACTGTTTCCGGGCAAGCTCAAATCAAAATGGTCTGGTCCATTCAAAGTGGTCGATGTCTCTCCTCTTGGAACTGTGGAACTAGCATCGGAAGATGGGCTCCGGACATTCAAAGTAAATGGCCAACGAATCAAATAGTACTTCGGCACAGATGGCGAAAAAAACATTTGATGGAGCAGCTGCCTCTCAAAGATGGTCTGTGCCCGACCATTGAGTGACTTCAAAGGAACACCAACTTCGTCGTGCCGCGACGTTAAATCAAGCGCTTCATGGGAGGCAACCCATGTGTGGTAACACCTTTTTTGTTCTTTAAATTTTTAATTTTGATAGATAGATTTACTTGAACAATTTAAAGTGTGTGTTAGAGTGCTGGGGATTCAAAAGATCACAACACTGGGAAGGAATGCATAAAAAAAAAAAAAAAACACTGTGTGAAGTTAGCTGCAAAGATGCGGTCGCATTTTCACTATGCGGACCGCATTTCGGTCGCAAACTAAAGCAGTAAGTTTGGCTAAAATCGTTGATCAAAATGCGACAAGGTAATGCACTTTGCGGACCGCATTTCAATTATGCGATCGCATTGTTCTTCGCATTGTTACCCCTTCAGCAGAACCCACCGCATAACACGTATGCGGTCACATAGTGTGTTATGCGGTGACTTTCCCATTGCAAAAGTGCCAGGTACGTTGTCGCATTCTCTCATATTTCACTCCATCAAAAAACAAAATGAAAACGAACAGAAAAAAAAAAAAAAAAAAAAAAAAAAAAAAAAAAAAAAAAAAAAAAAAAAAAGGAACGAACAGAAATGAGAGGCAAACAGAGATCAAATCGTACCAAGGACGAATACCCATTCATAATCTCCATACTTCTTGTACTCTTCTTCATTGGTATGTGTCCCGATCTCTTCAAGTTTACTTCTATCTTTTCTGTGTCTTCTTTATTTTCGTTTTGCATTTTTGATTGTGTTGTTTGTCGTAGTTGTTTGTACATATCGTGGTCGTTTCTGGGGTGCTGGGTAGAGAGAAATAGGACCGCCATTGTTGAGGGATGAACTGAATCGTGAGAACGAAGGCATTTGCAGCTCGCAAAATCAGCATGCGGTCCGCATTTCGGCCGCATAATTAAACCCTAGTATTCTGAGGACGATGATGAAATGCGATGACATTCGCGATCGCATAGTTAATATGTGGACCGCAAAGTCACCGCAAACTGAAACAGACCACCCAGTTAAAACCTTGCTATCTGCGGTTGTTTTGCGATCGCATTTCCCACTTTGCGGTGGAGTTTGCGATCGCATTTTGTTATTTTGTTTTGTGTTGTGCGCAAGTCAGTTCTGCGATGGTTATGCGGTTCGCATAGTAGTTATGCGATCGCATAACCCATCGCAGACTGAGATCCAGTACTGCACAATCAAGATTGCAACAAGTTTGCGTTCCGCATAGTGGTTATGCGACCGCAAAACATGTCGCATTTTTTGACTTTTTCTTTGAATTCGTCTGTTTTATTTTCACTGTTGCTTACAATGTCGCTCATATTTCACCTATGTACAGATATGGCTCCCCAAAAGCATGCAGCCCAGAAAAGGGCATCTTCCGGTCGTCACACATCGCAGGCAAAACGATTACGGACGGAATTCAATGTGCCATGCCCCTCCTAGTCTGATGAGAAGGAACTCTTGCCCTTAGTCAATCTACAGGACGAGGAAAGAAGGAAACACGGAGATGACTTTTACCTTCGATTTGGGGTTGAGGGATCCAGGGAACTCTACCGAGAAGGACTCACCAAATGAAAAATCCTGGGCGAGAAGCAATTGGGCTTGAACGGGCTACAAGAACAGTACCCCCACATCATAGAGAATATAAAAGCAATAAAATGGGAGTGCTTTACTGAAGCCCCTACTGAGTATAATGAGTCCCTTGTCCGTGAATTCTATGCATCATATGGAGCCTCCAGACTGCTCACCACAAACGCAACAGAATTTTCACTGGCACTGTACTTGTTCGGGGGAAGAGTGTGCTTTGCAACAGTGATGTCATTAATGAGTTATATTTCCCTAACTGGAGGACAAGCACAGCTGAGTACGATGCCAAATATGCCAATAGGGAGAATGAGCGTGGTTAGATTGCTTCAGTGATAGCAAAGTGTACCCCTGCTTGGATCAACCCAGGGCATAAGATATACAAGGAGGATCTCACAAGAGAGGGTCGATTCTGGATCAGCTTTGTTACATCTCGATTGATACCGTCCCGGAACGAGACTAACATAGGCATGGAGAAGGCTCTCCTCATTGCATGTATCATGGCGGGCATCAAGATTGATGTGGGAACTCTGATCTTCCAAGAGATCGGGATCCGGGCAAAGCAGCATGCTACTTCGCTTCCATTTCCTTGCTTGATCACAGCCCTCTGTAAAGCTGTGAAGGTCCCTCTCATGCAACACTCTGACAAGACCGGGAAGGAGACTAGGGACATTGACATCACGTGTATTAGTGATGTTGTTGCCCCACCAGAGATTCCAATTCAGGATCCCGACTCCCAGACTCTTGTGACTCCTCAGGTTCCTGTGGCATCCACTTCTACTTCAGAGCCTGCCTCTCAGTCCACCACTGTTCAGCCTTCTTCTGCACTGCCAGCCATCTCGAGGCTTGTTCTCAATGCCCAGCATGCTAATGCCAAGGTAGACCAGCTCTTGAAAACCTTGCCCAACCTCATCAAACAAGCCCTAACTCCTATACAAGCTTCAGTGACAGCTCTCTAACAACAACAAACAATGTATGGGGATTGCTTACAGCAGCTTGAGTTGAGGGTTGAGAAGATAGAGCATGGTGAGGTTAGTGGTTTGCCTAAGCTACGGGAGGAGGTTGCTTCTATGAAGACCGAGCTCCACAAGATGCAAAATTTGGAGTTCGATCTATCATCCCTCCTGCCCAAGGATGGTGAGCAGGGAGCAGACACAGCTGCACCAGACTTGGGTCTCGATTTCACGACTCTGATGGCAGACATTGCACCTCAGACTTCCGGGGTTTCCCAACCTCCAGCTCCTCCTGTACGTATTGATATTCATGACGAGGAGACTTCCGGACATTCTTCAGAGTCCGAGGGCGAGGGGGAAGATGAGGGGGATTCATGGTCCTCAGAGGATGATGGCCCTCAGGAGAAGGGCAAGCAGATTGCTGCTCCTACAGTGGAGGATGAGGAGCAAGCAGACATTCAGAGGGCGATAGAACACTCGCTAGCAGATTTGGCCGCCCCTGCCGACCCATCGGCCACTCAACCATCAGCAGGCGAGGCTAGCAGCTCACAGGCCCTAGCTCCAGTTTCGGACCAGCAAGAGATCCCTCCTCCATCAGTGGAGGTCACTCCTCAGGCCGAGCTCTCATCGGTCCCAACTTCAGCATCAGAGGGTCAGCCGGCTACCGACTCCCATAGCGCTTAGTGCGCCCCAGGGAGCCCCTTCAACTCTACTCTATGTTCATATGCATTGGGGACAATGCATGCTTTTAGTTGGGGGTGATAGCCTTATCTATACTTTTGCAACATTAGCAACTGTTGTACATATTCATACCTTTATGTTATAAACAAACTTATGTACTCATGTGTATTTTATTCGTGATTGTGTATATATTAGTACTTTGTGATTTCCGTACATAAGTTTTGTAAACAAAATGAGTACATAATAGAACAAGTGTAAAAAAATGAGTACAAGTGTCCATCTTTAGTAATTAGCAATGAATTCCCCTTGTTTTTTTTCTTTGCCGGGTTCTTTTCCAAGGGTGTAATAGTAGAACTAGGACAGTAGAATGAAACATGTTGACCGGATTGGTGTAATTGTCTAGTCTCAAGCATGTGTGTCTGTACATAGCCTATACCCTTCCACACACCAAAAAAAAAAAAAAAAAAAAAAAA